>CAUHTR010001019.1:0-33491 GCA_959609185.1 Schmidtea polychroa | reverse complement strand
AAATATTCAAAAGGTGACAAAAGATATAATACAAAAATAAGGTTGATTAATTTATTTCATTAATAAAAGTTGTTATTGTTTGTATCTGTTATTGTTGATTTATTATTCATTTTATTTGGGTTTCATAAGCACGCAGATACACACGCACCCCGATTGTCCCGCCACAATTTTTAACGGAGACTCTTTCGGGTGCATCAACTTTCCTAACAGACACACGCACTCATCAACAAATATATAATACACCAAATAAATATAACACACACAAATATAATAGGAATCTCCTAACAAAATTGGTGTCAGAAGTGGGATAAAAAAACAATAACATAACACGCATTCGGCATTTGTTCTTTCAATCACGAAACCTTTCAGTATAGTTATTATAGAACTATAAAGGCTAATGACACTGTTGGCCGAACCCAGTAGGCCATATCCTTCAGATAAACTATTATATTTTTTTCTTAACACAACAACAAAACAAATAAATGGCTTCAAACCAACAAAACCCGACAAACACTACGCAGATACCTAAAAACTATGAAAATGCTCACTCACCGGAAAACATTAACTACCAATTCAACCCAAACACCAACAACGCAAATACACATTCAACACATGAAAGCAGTAGTTATTATTACAACCCCGAAAATTGATCCGCGGTAAACTCAATACTAAACCCTAAGGCAAATATCCCAAATTTCTTCACAGACGAAAATGGGACACCACAAAAATGGCTAGAATTTCCCAAATTAACATTAAGTCTATCAGGTATGAAATCATCAAGAACAGTTTGCTCTCACATAATTGCTCCCCTTCCCAGCAACATCCTCAACGAGATAGCCGATAGAATAGAGGAAATATCAAAGGACGACAACCCTTTCGAAAACGTATACAATACTTTAATAAATCGGAACAAAGTAAACAGACGAGAACTACTCGAATCCTGTTTGAAAGATATCCAATTGGGTAATGACAAACCGTCTGAATTTCTGCGAAATTTAAAGGCAAAACTCGAAAAATAACAAGCACCGGGTCAAAAGAGTTCATCAAAGACCTTTTCATGCGCGCAATGCCACCTGAAATACGACGGATTCTAGCTGCCAGCAACTGTACAGACCTCGATACTCTGGCAAACATAGCAGACAAAATCAACGACGAAATATACCCAACAATATGTAGAACTTACCAAAACAAAAGTTTTTTAAGAGAATTTTTTAAGGAGAACGCAATATTACGAAAACAAACAAAATTATCCCAGACAAAATACACGATCTGGCAGCCGCAACAGCTTCGACAGAAACAAAACATGGAACAACACTAATAAATGCACAAACCAAAACTATTGTTATTACCACAATAAATTTGGGAATAAAGCATACAAATGCAACAAACCCTGCACCTTCGACAAAGAAGAATTTACATGTCAAGATAATCGACAACGTCATTGGTAAATTAGCAAAAGACGACATTAAATTACACTTGTGTCTCAACAACAAAATGGATTTCTTGTTTCTCAAAGGACAAGCATCGCTGCAAAAGATATACCACGATTTAGTACAAAATGGCTGTACGTTGAACAAGGAGATACTAAAAACAAATTGATTGATATGACAAAGGGACAGGATTTTCGACCGATCGACATATTCAATAGTAAAATGTATTCGAGCGAAGACTTAGAAGTGGCTAAGAACAATGAACACGCTAGGTAGACCAGCCGTGACGATCACAATTCAAGTGAATGGTAAAAGAACGAAGCCATGATAGACACTTTTTGAAGAGGTCACTAATAATGTTTCAGATAGATAAATAATGGCTATTTGACTTAAAAGACGTTAGCCGGAATTTGAATTTTAGTTGTGGTTGATCCTTCCTTTTAATTTGTTTCTTTCTCTTCTTAACTTATTCTCTGGATTTCGTATTGATTTTATTTAAAACTTTTAATTTGTGAGCAATTCTCAATAGTAATTTAAACTATATAGTTTGAATAATAAACACGACGACTAAATTGAGGGAGAGTTACTAATTCGTAACTACTACTTTATAACAAAAATGACAATAATAAAATATTTGACAAAACTACTACACTACTACACTACAACTACAATACTTTTGTGAATGGCTTTTTTATTAGGATGTAATTTGTGGTCAGAACTACTTTACCGATGATAACGGAAATAGTTAGAATTTGCGAAACTAACCTTAAAGCTGTCCGGAGTCAAATCAACAAAATTTCAGCTCCAACATAATAGCACTCATTAGCAACAAACTAAACGAAATCTCCGAGCAAATAGATGAGATCACAATAAACGACAACCATTTACAAAACTGTGCAATATACTCAGCTAACAAAAACAAAGTCAACAGAAAGCTCGAATCATGCCTCAACAATACACAGTTACGGGACAACAAGCCCACAGATTTCCTACGATTATTGAAACAAAAACTGGAGTATTTACAACCAAATATAACAAGCTCTGGTTCAAATGAATTGATTAAGGAATTCTTCATGATTGCGATGCCAAAAATAAGACGCATTCTAGCCGCCAGTAGTAATGCGGATGTTGAAACGCTGACATAGCAGACAAAATCAATGAGGAAATCTACCCTACAATTTGTAGTACTCAAAATTATAACAGAAACAAAACAAACCACAACAACCAGACAAATAACAAAAACATCGAATCAAACGAAATATCAAACAAACTAATAAACACATTAATTAGCAAATTCGACGAAATAATTGTCGAAAACAGACAAATAAAAACAGAACTAGCTGAAATGAAAGAAAAATACAGATCTAGGAATGAACTTTATGAGCGAGATAATGACCAAAGTGACGAATTACTTCAAAATAGCAAAATTACGGAAACATGTATGAAGGGTGAATATCAGCCATACCCGACAAACAGCAAGCATTAGGACGTAATAAGAAATGCGATGCAATGGAGGGAATAATTTCGAAAATAGATGCTATTATTGAAACGAGGAATCCTACGACTAACTAATAACGCAACTGAAGAGGAAATGATTGGCAACAGGAAATTCGAGTTCACAAAGCGCATTTGTGACTTTATGGAAAAAGAACAAAATCATTATTGGGAATCGGTGAGTTTTTTTAGAATCAGTGACGGAACACCAGAAAATAATACTTAAATATAATAAAATCATTCATGACCTCACCGCAAAGGAAAAGGTCAAAGAGGCCAGCCAACAACTTATAGAAAAAGGGAGCGAAAGAGACGATAAAGAGAAACAAGTAAATCGATAGAGTGGATGTTGGATAGTAAATCAATAAGGATATAAGAAACTTCAAAAGAACCGAAGGAAACAGAGGGTGATGTCTACCTGGAATGCCAAGAGAATTAGAAAGACGGATGCTATTATTGGCCATGATATTAGCAACCATCAACTTAACATTAAAGCAATATATAGGGAAAAATCGCAGAAAACAGATGGTAAACACTGAGGAAACAACCATGACCAGGATAGCAACAAAGATAACAACAGAAACACCGATAATAAAAGAAGAAAACGAGCACAAACGACAACGATGAGAACTGAAACAGGAATGTAATTGGGAGATAAATAACGAATGCACAATCTTAACAAGTAAGGGACGATGATACCAGCGCTTAAGCGCAGCAAACCAAGACAAAGAACTCATAAAGAAAATGTGCATAGGAACGACAAGTACCGCCTATAATAGGAATTTTACAACCACATGTTCCAAAGAATGGATAAAACAAGGCGGTCCGGAAGTCATTGGATAATATACGGTATATGTATGGAGAAATGGACCAAACCCAAAATGTCAAAGATATTGAAGAAAGAAGAAAGGACACAGAAAAAACAGCTGGAAAAGGTAAAAATTACAGAGAACTCAAAGAATGAACAAAAAGGCCATGAAGGAGAAAGGGAAACGAGAAACAAAATGCGACGAAGAGTAAATACATAACAGAATAAGAAGTAGGGAAAATGTCTAATATATATAATGGAAGGAAAATTGAAATCACAACCAGAAGCTCCTCAATGGGCTGAACAATCACTCATTAACACAGTCGAATTTCAAAGGAGATAGCTTGGATAGGCAGTAGAATTGCAGGTAAGGGAGCACTAGAGAATAGCAATGGGAAGAATTAAATCAATCGGATACTGACAGAAAGATAGAAGCCTAGAATGGCCAATAACGAGAAAATTGAAATATCAACTAAACATAAATGAGGAAATCAGAAATGAAGAAAACGGAAGAATCGTTAAATCCAATGAAGCAATACGGAAGGAGGCGTGGAAAACACAAGCAACCTCCAGAAGTAATGTAGATATAGGAAGAAAATATGACTGTAAATAGTGTAAATTGTGAAAGTGTATGTATATAGAGGGTGGGGTATGACTATATATAAAGTATATATATATATATGGAAATGTGGAAATTGCAATCATACAAAACTTTTTATAATAAGAATATAGTGTTGTAATTATGGAAGCTTTGATTCTAATAATAATAATAAAAATAATAATAATAATAATAATAATAATAATAATAATAATAATAATAATAATAATAATAATAATAATAATAATAATAATAATAATAATAATAATAATAATAATAATAATAATAATAATAATAATAATACTAATAATAATAATAATAATAATAATAATAATAATAATTATAATTATAATAATAATAATAATAATAATAATAATAATAATAATAATAATAATAATAATAATAATAATAATAATAATAATAATAATAATAATAATAATAATAATAATAATAATAATAAGCTCAAGTGATTGGAATAATCTAAAAATTTTAATTATATAATTCAATATACATTCTTGACATTTGCACTTTCACCTTATAATTTATTCATTTAATTAATAATAAATACATTTGACCAATTTATGAAGTAGATAACCATAAAATATCAAACTCTAAAGTTCATTGCATAAAATGCCTATGAGATAAATATTCTATTTCAATTTTCATTCTAAAATTCACTGACAAAAATGTAATAAATTTTGGACAAAAATTCAAATTTCAATTTAAAATAAAATTATTTTAAATTATTACTTTAAAAATTAATTAAAAATCTTATTTAAACTTTAACTTTAATTAACCTTCACAATTTGTACTGAAATTCACAAAGAACTTTGCACGCGGACATTGAAAAGAAGAAAGATTATTGACAAATAAGCAATTTGGAAATGTTGTCAAAGGATAAAAACTAGAATAAATAAAATTTAAAATATTTAATATTAAACAATATTTATTCAACAGTAGGCAAGCAATAAATTAAAGAAAACAGATATACAGATGGGACATTTCAAATGATATCTAAAGCAAAGGCAAGATGATAATTGAAGGGAATAACTTATTCCTAAATATTTTCATTTAATAAAACTTTGGCTTGTTTTTATCACCATTTTCAATATTTATTCTGAGAATCAAAAAGGAATTTTAATTTTCAATAAATAATAATTATAACATTTAATTGTTTAAAATTTAATTAATGCTCCTACCAAGTCATCATCACTTGAATAATAATATTAATGATAATGATAATAATAATAATGATGATGATGATGATAATAATAATAATAATAATAATAATAATAATAATAATAATAATAATAATAATAATAATAATAATAATAATAATAATAATAATAATAATAATAATAATAATAATAATAGTAATAATAATAATGATGATAATAATAATAATAATGATAGTAATAATATAAAATAATAATTATAATAAATGATAATTTTATTATCGTAGTTAATTATTAATAAAAAATTCATAAAAATTATTGATGTGGAAATGCTAAAATGAAGAGCCTAATAAATGTTATGGATCCTGGCACAGGCATCTGCATTGAGCAGTCATAACTCCTAGGATCAAGTAATAATATTTACCTTGCTAAATTTATGTAAAATTATAATCAAATATTTCCGAGTAATGAAATGATTCAGTTGGGCAGGAGATTTCGCTTTCCTTTATTGGATTTCATTTAAACAAAATATTATTTAAAATTCGTTTTATATTAACATTTAAACAAAACATTTATATAGCAAAAAAATAGACAAACATAAAGAAACATAAAATGTGAGCGTCCAAACATTTGATAAACTCAGTGAAAATGAGAGCCTTTGTGACTCTACAAAACGTTTTGATATTAAAATATTGAATGTTTCTTTGGATATTATTGTTGGGAATATGATGAAGAGGTTTCAAGGAGCTTCTAAAGGTGCAAATTTATTTGCTGCTTTGAACCTAAAACATTATTTTAAATAAAATATTTTAATAATCGATAAATAATAATAATAAATTGGCTGCTCTCAAGCGATTCTATCAAATGCATTTTCACCTTCAATTATAAGAAATGCCCATTTGGTAATTTTATTATAAAATGGCTGCCATAATATCTGATCCGCATTGATATAATAGATCAGATAATGTTAGCAATTGTGAGATGCCCTCGGTGATGTGTTGTTATGTTCATGATGAGAGCTGTTCAATAAATAATTCAATTTCATATCAATAATGTTAATTTTCACTGTTTTCCTCATTTATTTCTGGCGGCAATTCCGATATTATTAATATTTGAGGGGAAATTGGTTTAGAAATCTCAAATAGCCATTTCAATCTCAATTTGTAAACAAAGCAGCGTAACAATTGAGGGGAAATTAAAATGCAAAAATTTGACTTATTGCAATGAAAATATAAATTAAAAATGTTTCCAAATATAAAATAAATATTTTGAATATGAAATGAAAAAGCAAAAAATAAAATCAAATCGATAGTACAAATAAATCAATTTTTTATTCAATTTTTTGTTAATATTTGTCATAATTTTTCAATTTTGCATCTGAGCAGCAATTTGTTAGTTTTGGTTGCAAATTTATAGATTGATTTGGCAGCATCAGCATAATATATCCCAATTGCAGCATTTCTGTCATTTGTGGGCTTCCTCCATGCGGCAGCATTAGGCCAATCTGAATATTTTAATGATTTACTCATCCAAATGTTGCCATTTGCTGGATCGATCACATCAACATTTACCGCATGCTTGAACGGCCAATCCAATTGCTCATCATTTTCCCCACGCATCAAATGGAAACCAACCCTAATTGCATCACCACCAAAAGAACTGCCAATCCTCACCGCCAAGCACATTTTGTAACCGCTTGGCCCGGAATAAAATGCATTGCTGTAAATCCATTTATCTCTCACTTGTTGTGATAATTTATCAATTTGCCATTCCAAAAATCCGTAATTTATACATTTTTCATTTCCTAATTTTGTTTCAATCAGGCCGAATTTCATTGGCGCATTTCGCCATTTCAAGCTGCAACTGAATCTCAAATTCAAACATTTCAATAAATCAATAAATCACCTTTGCATTCTCATGTTGCAGCCGCTGCTCGCATTTCTCTTTCATCTCATCAATTTGCTGTTGACATTTTGTTTCAATCGCCTCAATTTGTTGCCTGAGCTGCTTTGCATTTACACATCAATAACAAATCAATAACAAATCAAATCAATAATCAAACTTGATTGATTGATCCAATATTTGTCTCCATCTCCATTCTCAAGGAGCGATTCTCATTCTTCACTACCACCATTTCCTCATTCAATTCTTCAATTTCTCCTGAGTTGTCCGCCTCTTTCCTTTCAATATTGCACAATTTCACCTCCAATCACAAATAGCAATAAAATTAACTACAAAATAAATATTTACATTGATATTATCAAATTGCTGTTTGAATTGTCTCATTTCGCATTTCAATTCGGTAATTTCCATTCTCAATTTCACATTTTCACTCAATATCGATTCCATCTGATTGGATAAATTATTGATATGATCAATCAACAAATTGCTGTGGTCATAATGATTCTCATTGAGATGGCCTTTCATCTCGTCATTGCCCACATCATTCATTGCACATCCTATTACATTGAATGGGCAGCTGATAGGCCGCTTGTCGCATGTTCTCATGTGGCTCTCCATCACCTCTAATTCATCTTTGAATTGACAATTTGGCCTTGGGCATCTCACTATCACTTCTGATATTCGATTGTTAGCATGATTGTCTGCTACAATATCATTTGCAAAATTTATCGTTTTCCTTTCACAGCGTTTTGCTGCTCCTGGACAGAATTTATCTTTTCCATCCAAATAATGCTCAATGCAATCAGAACAAAAGCGACAACCGCAAGGAGCATTGCAAGCATTTATCATTAAACATTTGCAAATGCTGCATATCAATTCACTGCTGATTTCATTATCAAATTCAAATTTATTTTCTTGCATAATTCTCCAAATATTTGAAAACATTTTATCTAAATTTATTAAAATAATTATTTCAGAAACAAATAATTAATAATGTAAAAATAAATCAATTAAATATTTAATTTATATATTTCATATTATGCAATTATCAAAATATTTCAGCGTTTTACAATATTTTTAAATCATAATTATTATATTAATTATTTCCTCTTACATTTCAAATTTATACAATTTACGTTTTGATGTAGATAAACAAGAATTATATAAATATTGTATTTCACATTAAATTGTTAATTGAAAATTTTATAATTATTTTTCTATACTTTTCCAATTTATTTATCAATGAAAGTCTGAAATTTTAATTAAAAATTTAACTCTTGGAAATTACAAATGATTATTTATACAATCGAAATTTTATTTTCCTTGTGCAAATACTCCAACGCATTAATAGGCAGTACTTAAATAATAATTAAGAGCTATTTGGAATTTTTTTTTAAAATATCAAAAACTTTTAAATATTTTTAAAAAATCTTTTAATTTGACAAAATTCAACTGGAAAAACAAGAATATTAAAACAATTACTCTTTAAAGATAATTCACCAAAACATGAATATTCTTTCATTAAATTCTTGTTTCTTAATTTATTTAATTCAAAAAACGATTATAGAAATCAGTAAACTCTTCATTTGTTTCATTTAAGTACCTTTAAATCTCAATCATTCTTGATTTTACACTAATTATTATCACTTATATCCTCCCCACAAATATTTCTTTTAAAATTGCACTAAATATTTTTAATAAAGTGATAATTTTTATGAATTTTTTTACCTTTTAAGAAAAATACTTTTATCAAAGTTCTTAATTTGTGATAATTTGATTGATTCAATGATAAATTTGATGGAGTTAATTCGTTTTCTTATATATAAAATGTTAGCCTCAACAAAGTCGAATTCATGTTCAATCTCTATAATTAATAAAAAAAAATTAACCAAATAAAATTACTAAATTTATTTTATTCACAAAACTGCGATTTTTTGTAATATTCAAACAATCTGTTCGAGGCTTTTTTATTATTTTAATTTTGATGCTGATTTCAATGCTGGTTTAATTTATTTTAATATTTAATATATTTTAATTTATTTTTATATTTTAAACTTTAATTTATTATTTTAAATATTTATATAAAAATTTATGTAATCTGATAAATACAATTTAGATATTTATTAGCAATATTCAGTTTTAACTTAAACGTGAATTCTACAATTTCATCCCCCTTCTTTAAATTCTTTAATCTTTTCAATATTCCTGAAATAAGACTTCCCACTTTTATCTGTCAGCATATAACTACGATCGTGTATTCGTTTTGTTACTGTGTATGGCCCTTCATATCTATCTTGATCCTTGTTTCGTATTTCTCGTTTGATTAACACTTTGTCTCCAACATCCAACCTCCTTGCAGTTGTTGTTTCCTCATTTCGTATTTTACTTTCAATTTTCAATACGATATCGTCCCTGTTGATTCTACTATCATTATACCATTTTGATCTATCAATTTTCCTACCAAAAATAATTTCAGCTGGGCTTACTCCCGTTGTTTTTTGGATTGCGATGAGTGTATATTCTATATCTGGGATAAGGTCTGCCCAGTCTTTTGTATTTTCGTCTTTCAGTGATGCATTAATAAAATCTCTTATTGTCCGGAATTGTCTTTCGATTATACCATTCGTATTATGATGATATGGGCTCGAATACACTATCTCGAACCCTGCATTTTTGCTTACATTCTTTATTCTATTAACTTCGAATTTTTTCCCCTAATCTACATGTAGTTCTTTGGGTGCCCCAATTTTTAGAATCCAGTTGTCCATATATATTTTCTCGAAGGGTTCGGATGCTTCAAGTACTTTTGGTTTCTCTTTCATCTTTGTAGTTACAACTTTAACTTTTTGGCACGATTCGCAATTTTATATTGTCGTTTTTACTTCCTTTATTAGATCTCTCATATCAAAATTGTCTTATATGTATTTGATAACTTTGTCAACTCCAGCATGGCACATTAATAGATGTGTTTTGTTAATCATTTCTCTTCTTTTGCTCTCTGGTATCCATATTCTTATCTTTGGTATAAATAATATTATTTTCTATTATAAACCTTCCACTCGTTTGCGTTCTTTTTTTATTTTTAATCTCCTCTATTTCATCATTATTCATTTGCCATATATCCTTTGTCTTAAGTCAATATATTTGACAATCTGGTTTTCATTCGTCCCATTTTAGGATTATCGTGTTCCATAAGGCATTGAATACATGTGCCACACGTTTTCCTCGATAACATGTCTGCGTTAGTATGTAGTGTACCCTTTCTAAATTCCATTTTTATATCAAGGCTACTTAAATAGTTTATCGAGGTCTGGAATTGAGCTGTAATTGGCTTCTTCGTGGTTAGCATAAATGTTATTGCTTTAAGATCTGTACGTAGTGTAAATCTTTTTCCATATAAATATTGATTGAAATGCCGACAAAAATAATATATAGCCAGCAGTTCCTTTCTTGTAATACCGTAGCCTCTTTCGTGGTCATTCATCGCATGTGAGCCATATGCGATAACTTGCTCATATCCCATGTCATTCTTCTGTTATAAGACTGTGCCGATTGTATCGAAACGTGCGTCCCTATCCAGTATGAATTCTTTCTTAAAATCCGGAAATACCAAAATCGGTGCGGTTATTAATGCCAACTTCATATTCTCAAAAGCCTGCTCACAATTTTCATTCCATATTATTTTGTCGCTATTTTTACCACATATACTCTCTAAAGCTCTTGCCTTCTTTGCGTATTCTTTAATAAATTTTTGATAATAGTTGCAAATACCCAAGAAACTCCTATAATATGACTTAAGAATTTCACTTCGCTTTTCAGTATTTGACATTTTTCAGAATTAATTCTTAGTTTAGCTTCTGCGATTTTCTGCAATACTCTTTCCAGCAGTTTATAGTGTTCTTCCATTGTGTTAGTAAAAATTAATATATCGTCCAGATAAAGCATTACTCCATCTTTCCATAAATCTTTTAATATCTTCGTCATGAGCTCTTGAAAGGTTCCTGGTGCTGCCTCGATGCCAAAGGCATTCGGTTGAAACAGAATTGCCCCTCTTTCGTTGAAAAAGCTGTTTTCTCCTGTGAATCTCTATCCAACTTCACCTGAAATTATGCGTGTCCAAGGTCAATAGAACTGAAATATCTAGTACCATGCAAAGCATCTACGATCTCGTCAACGTTATGCATCGGGAACCCTTGCCTTTCAGTAATTTTGTTAAGTTGCCTAAAGTCCAAACAGAGTCTGATATCCTTCTTTTCCTTTTTCCAAACGCACACTAAAGGGGTATTCCAAGGTGAATTACACTTCCTTATAATATTATTATCTTTCAGATTTTTAATGGCCATGTTTATTTTCTCTTCCAAGTTTATAGGCTGTCTTCTGGGCTTTATCATTATTGGTCCGCCATTTGTTTCAATTTTATGTTGAATTAAATCAGTGTATCCAACATCCCACTTGCCAGCCATGAAAACACATATATTTCTCTTGATAATTTCTACAAGCAATTTATCTTCTTTTACTTTCAACTTCTCTATCGCATGTTGGAATCTTTCTTCATTTGTAATATTCCTCCCAAATTTAGCATCAATTTCACATATACGTTCGTTAGATATCATTTCACCTTCTTGAATCCATCTTAATTCAATACCGAATTGTTTCTGTAATTCTATACCCCCAATAACATCTGGGACAATGTTTTGTACGACGGTAGAGGTCACTATTTTTGTTAGCTTCTCTATCTTTATCTCAATTTGAACTTTTCCTATAGTCTCCAATTTACTGTCATTTGCACACCTTAGCATTTCATCTGTTTTTATTATCTCGACTTTGTCCAATTTATCCAGTACTGCTTTAGACATTACATTAACTCGTGCTCCTGTATCTAACAGACACTCGATTTTGCGCCCCTGAATTTCAAGTGTTATACTTGGTCTACCTTGCATTTTTTGATAAGTCATACGAGGTCCTTTCCATTCGTCTTTCGTAAATATATTTTGTTCCACTTTATTTTTTATACTATTGGAAATTCCACTAATCCACCTAATCTTATCTTCATTCATATCAAATGACTTTTTTAGCAAACTATATACTTTTTCTCCTGTTCTTTCCTCGCTACACATAATTTTGCCGTTTTCATTTCTCTGATCTATACTGCTACTTTTATAAACATTAAAATTAGTTTTATCATCCATATTATTACATAAATCTTTACTAAAAAAATTAAAATTATCTACACTATTCAAATTATTTACATTATTCAAATTATTTACATTATAAAAATTATTTACATTATCATAACCAGCATTTTCATCAAAATCAAAATTACCTAATAAATGGCTCCTATCATCGCCTCCTGTGATGGAGCTTCCTCGTTTGGGTATTGCATTTCGTCGTATTTCTCGACGGCTTCACTTGAATAATTCAGTTGATAGTTTGCATCTTGATTTCCAATTGCTGCCACCTCTTTTCTGTTATACTGATTGTTCTGTTGAAATCGGCCTCCTTTATTTCGGTGTGCTGCATTATTTCTTCCGTAATGATTCATTTTCGGCTTAAATCTTTCTAGGTTTGTATAGCATTCAGTTTCTTTGTGACCTTGTAGATGACATCTCCTACACTGAATGTTTGGACATTCTCGGCGTACGTGTCCATATAATCCACATCCAAAACACTGAATCCTCCTCTTCATAGTACATTCTCGGCTTAAATTGTCTGGTTTTTGGCATGTCCAGCATACGACGTTCTTAGTCGCTTCCAATGGTTTTGACATTGGCATCGTATTTGTCTGTAGGTATTTGTCTTTGAACGGCATTTCTGTAGCTTTTGATATATGTTATAGGTCGGATGGAGTTAACATGGTTTATAGCTTTATTCACTTTCTCAACTTTTCTAATTGTGCTTTTAATTGCTTGTAACGTTTTTAGTTCTTGCATTTCTATTTCCTTTTTAACTTTTTTCTCTCGAGCCCCATTCATGAGCAGGCACTTTTTAATTTCTTCTTCGTTCCACTCATGTCGTAGTAATCTTTTGGTTAATTTCTCTACTTTTTCGATAAAGCGGTCTGCTGAATCGGATCCTTGTTCATAATTTAGAGCTTCCTTTAAGTCTTCGAATAATGATTTTGGCATCGAAAATGCTGATCTGAGCTTCTCTTCAAATGTTTTTCCTTCTGCTTTTTCATATTCATCGTATTATGGTTTATCCAACAGTGTGGTAACCAGAATAATCTGCATCTTGGCAGATGTTTTCGTAATATTAAAAAAATTTTGGCATTCTTTGAAGAATTCTTCCAGGTCGTCGTCTCTGTGGAATCTTTCTGGTAGCAACCTGCTTATCAAAATGTTTGCCATGTTAGCCGCAACAACGTCGAATTCATGTTCTCCATAATTAATCTCCATAAATAATCTCCATAATTAATAAATTAACCAAATAAAATTACTAAATTTATTTTATTCACAAAACTGCGCTTTTTTGTAATATTCAAACAATCTGTTCGAGGCTATTTTATTATTTTAATTTTGATGCTGATTTCAATGCTGGTTTAATTTATTTTAATATTTAATATATTTTAATTTATTTTTATATTTTAAACTTTAATTTATTAATTTAAATATTTATATAAAAATTTATATAATCTGATATATACAATTTAAATGTTTATTAGCAATATTCAGTTTTTACTTAGTTTATCCGAAAGGATGTCTTGTCCCCCTATGGGTACTAGTCTTAAGGATGCTGGTCATTAGTTTTAACGATTTTATTTAGACAAATTTGGTGTTTAAGGTATTCATTGGTAATTTTTTAGAGTTGATGTTAGCAGGATTTCGTATATATTTCAAAGAATATATACGAATTTTGTGAATTTCATGTTGATTGAAAGAATATTTAAAAAATTTGAGGTTTTAATTTAATTCAAAGATAAATTTAATTAATTTCATGACAATTGACTTGTTTTTTAATTTAATTTTAAATAAAAATTATTTTTAATGACATTATAATAATTAGAGTTTTTACAATAATCAAGTGATAAATTATTTAATTTTTTGATGATGACATTGTAATGATATTGATTTTGATTAAATAATTTTTTCAATAATTTTCTAAGAATATTTCCATTTACACATTGATGAACTTTTAAATATTGAAAATCTTAAGTTGAAACCAGTTAATTTTTACATGAAAATTAATGTAGAATATACTGAAATTTGTGCTTTAGTTTGCTATAATTGCTTGAATATCATTAGGGGAATCGTTGAAAAATTACGATCAAATGATATAATCTCTAGTCAAATATTTGACGAGGTGAAATATTTGTAGAAAATATTGATTTTAGTGAATTTTAGTCTTTTAATGGGCTCTTACTACATGTATTTAGCTACTAAATTATTTCAATGGCAGAATGTTTGGTGTCTGTAAGAGTTAAATAAAATTCATCTTTTGAAGAATTTTTTATAGTCTTTAAGGGGATTAATATATATTAAAGGGAATATGACCTCAAGTAAGTGAATTTAAGTGATATAGTCAGTTTGATTTAGTGGGGGATCGGTTAAGATGTGGACTTATGATCTTTTAAGGTGAATATAGTAAATTAGATGTTTAAAGGGGGTAAAATTATTTGCTGAGAGATCGGTTAAGATGGCAATCTTTTGAATATTTAAATGTTTTAAGGGAAAATACAATAGGGGAAATAGTGAATCAATAATAGTTCTTGTGTGAAATTATATTGTTTTATTAGGTTGTGATGAATGTACAGTAAATTAATTTATATTTCTGGTTTAAAAATATTGTTGAGGTCTCACTATTTGAAAACCCCAACTTACTGGTTCTTATATAACTAATTCAATAACAATAATACTATTTAACAAAATTTTATTAATAAGTAAAATTCACCTTTTGAACTATACAATTTATTTTCCAACATTTTCCAAAATTCACTGATCAATAATAGGTGCGTGTTATGTTCTTGTTAATATGGTATGTTGCGTGTTGTGTATTTACTGCTTCTTTATGAAAATTATGTGAAACGTTTCTGTTCTGTTTTGCTATTAAATTATTCTCAGGATTACCTTTTGAATAGTTAAGACGCTAATTTTTGGCGATTACACTAATTTTGTGAGTCGTTTATATACTATATTTTTCTACATAAATTAATTCTATTTATTTTAAACTTTCGTCTTTATGCTAGAATTTTAATTCATTTTGGTCTCGTCAGAATGCTATTAAATTTTATTGGAATTTTGACATTACAAATTAATTAGATTATTATTATTAATTTCTTTTTAAATACCTTTTAAATATATTTTAAATTATTATTATTATTTCTAAAAATTAATTTCTTTTTTAAATAAATACTTTCCTAGGGTAAATGTAGTGATGGGCCTGCCCTCATCATTTAGCACTATGTTTTATTAATTTTCTATTAATTATCCAATTTACTTGGTTTTATGTTTTGACAATAAAATCTTTAGAGATAATTGGGGTTGATATCAACTTTAAATTATTTTTATCTTTATTTAAGATGTAATAGGCAGATTTGATTTAAAAGCTGAACTTTGGACATCGACAACAATGAAAGAAAATTGATCTTTATTGGAAGAAATTTCTGATTTATCCAGTGATTTTAATTAGATTTCTAGAAATTAAATCAGTTGAATATTGGTCAAGAGTAAAATATGATAATTTGAAGAAATATATTTTATTGGATGGATAAATTTAATCTTTCAATGGGATCTAATTGGTTAATTTGTACAGTAATATTTTATTTTAAATTCCAAGCAGAAATATTACATAATCGTGAGCAGAAAAAAATTATTGCAGCAGATGGGGGGGGGGGAGTGTACCCAACCCTATTGCTGCATGGCGCTACTAACCACCTACTATAAAATTATATTTAAATTTACTATTTCTATAGAATTTCAGATATTTCTGTTAAAATGGTAAAATGATGCCTTTTTAGGAAGGTGAAGAGCTGACAACGTAAAAATTCTTGTATATTTTCTATACTTTCATCTACTAACCTACTTAAAATATTAGGCAAAAAGACTACTCTAGATTCTTTACAAGTCGCAAATGGTTTTTTAAAGAATAAAGAATGTTTTTTCAACATAACGCGGTATTAGAAACCAAGTTTTCCGTGCTTCATGATTTGATCGATTAAAACAAATTTCGGTTTTTTAATATTTCTTTTTACGATTTTTTAAATTACTATTTCTTTTCTTTCGAGTTTTTATCGAAACGTAGTTTTTGTTTTAAAATGAATATTTTCAATAATGCCTTTTTCGTTTTTGGCCATCAATTTATTATTGGTCCCCGGTTAATAGGTTAATTTAATTTTTTATTATATTCTATTGTTTTTAAATTCACCTTAATAATTATTTTTTATAAAACCCTTTAAAGCTGGATTTATTTCAATAGCAATTATTCAGGTAGATTGGGAATTTGAGAGTTATTGGTAGGGGAAATGGTATCAGAAAGATGTTAGGTCAGATAGATTGAATTTATAAAAATAGAGCCAGGACACCAACTAGTGCAATTCACGACCTGGGATATATCGGCTTTTAAAGAAGAATCTTCGAAACTTACGAGGTATATTTTGGAAAATGGGGAAATCGTAAATGTAGCTATAAGGGTAAGAATTGATAAAAGCTCATTCAATTACTCATTAACATTTTACAAAATTATTATTAAATTTACATATATATCCAGTAATAAATTATCCAATTTAAAAAATTTAATTAAAACAAATAAAATAATTCACTAAAAATAATTTAATACTTCATTGTAAAAAAACTCGTTAATTTTCATTGTTAGTAGTAAGATGTGTCACCTCCAGGACATGTCACCTCCAGGACACATATAAGTAGGTCAAGTTAAAATTAAGTAGATCAAGTTAAAATTATGTAGGTCACGACTATATAGGTATTAAAATATGTAGGTCAAGTTACTTTAAATATATGTTACCTCCAGGACACTATATAAATAAATAAGTCAAATTAAGTAGGTCACGACTATATAGTTTATAAAAAATATGTAGGTCAAGTTATTTTTAACATGTATCCCTATAATATATACATCATTCAAAAGATATTTGAGAGTAGAGTACAATGATCATACCTTCAAAGGTGTATGGTGAATCCCTAACCTTCAAAAGGTGCAAAACCCTCGATTTTTTTTTCAAACTCTATAATACATGTCATTCAAAAGGTAATTGAGATGTGAGTATGATGGTCATACAATCAAAGGTGTATGGTGAGTCCTTCACCTTCAAAGGGTCAAAAAATTTCGAATTTTTTCAAACTTTATAATATATATACATCATTCAAAAGGTATTTGAGAGTAGAGTGTGATGGTCAAACCTTCAAAGATGTATGGTGAGTCCTTACCCTCAAGTGTCAAAAACTTTGATTTTTATTCAAACTGTAAATTGATCATTTCAACAAATTTTCAAACCCCACAAATAAATTTCCCAACTCAAAATTTCCCAAATTTTAAAAATTCCCAAAAACAATTTTCCCAACTCAAATTTTTTCAAAAATTAAAAAGTCCCAAAAATGAAATTCCCCAAATTTCCCAACTCAAAATTTTTCAAATTTTAAAAAAGTTTTCAAAACTATTTTCCAACTAAATAGTAAAAGAATGTTTTACATTTTTTTTTTTTCCTCGAATACATCAAACCAAAAATTTAACAAGGTTTGTCACACAAATCTAATTTTGAAATCAGACAAATGCATTTAATAAAAATTAAAATCATCGACATACACAACCGCCGCCCGCCCGTCCGCCGCCCGTCCGCCGCCCGCCGCCGCCGCCCGCCCCGAAGGGGCTGGCGCGGTAGTTTGTAAATTTGGTTTAGTTTGAATATTATTTTGAATATTAATAACAAAGGTAAAGAAATAAATGTTTATTAAATGTATATAGTATGATACTCATTAATATACATTGAACATGCTTTACATTTGCGAACATTTGAATCATGGCATTTAGAACATACAATTACATGTCCGCAAGGTAAAAACAAAACCGATACTTGATTTTCTTTACAAATGTAACAAGTTAAATACATTTTCCTACCATCATTGAGTTTTTTCCTTAGCATATTTTCAATCAATTCGGATTTCGATATCCATTCATAAATCAATCTACTACTATATCCTGGTTCCAGCCTTAAATCCATACAATTCCAAAAGCATTCATTCAATGAATCATTATCTACTATTGCTTTGTCTAAATGCATCAAATAAATCGATAACTTCAAAATGCATTTATTGTAATTAAATAAATCAATCAAATATCCAATGGAGGAATGTTTGAAAATTTCTAAAATTTTTATGGTTTCCTTTTCAGTGAGAGTATCATAATTGTTCATAAAATCTTCAACGGTGCAGTTTAAAAACTTGAATGATCTCGTGGTCATCAGTAATTTCTTAATAAATTTATGAAAATACTTATATTCTGCACACATTTATAAGAGATACATTAAAACAACTCATTTATTAAACAAGAAAATAATTTAAAATCAATAATGGTAATTTTAAGGATTATCTTCGTTAGATTTTATTGAATAATGGTTCATTAAAAAGGTCTTGAAGAGCTCTATCCAATGGTTATATATTTGAAGATATAATGTTTGTGCACAATATAGTAAGTATTATTATTTTTATTATTATTTTTATTTTTATTAACAAACTACATTCTAATAAAATACTTTTACACATCAAATTATAAAAAAAAAAAAAAAAAAAAAATCAAAGAAATAAAACCGATAATTATAAAACGAAAAAGAGACTTTACAATAATTTCTATTTTACAAAAATTCAAACAAGTCCGATCACAGAATTAAATTAATCTTGTAGATGTTGATTGATGAGATCGGGATCTGCTCCTGATTGAATATCATTATCGTCATTATCAATGACATCAACCCCTAAATAATGACCATATGCAAAACTAGAGTTTTTCTCTATCCAAGCTCTTTTATCATCATGATTAGTTAAAGCAATCTTTGAGTTTTTAAAGGTAAAAAGCTGATGATTTCGGGTTCCTATTCTAGTCTGAGGTACAGAAATAACTGTGTTGTTGTTGTAACAGTCTAAATAAGATTGATGTTTTATATCTGTACCTGGTAATTTTACGCCCTTAGCTCTCATAGTAGATTTATTTCCTAAAAGACTGTAGCACTTTGGTCGCAAGAAAACCCACTCACTATATCCTACACCCTTACTCTCATCCTTAAACTTTCCTATAACTGAGTCGAGTCTCCTAGAATATAAAGGATGAGAGGGATCATAATTTGAGGTGTCTAACAAGTCATCCGAAATCATCGCTGGCAAAAGAACGTCAAGCTTTACATTTTTGACCTCTAAGAAGAAACTATCGGTATCACCCGCAACTATATTTATATCACAGTTAAACTGACTCCTATATTTTGATAATTCTATGTACTGTAATTGATACATCCTTAGTTTGGATAAATCCAGCACTGATTGTCCGATGTAGCTGGGTCTATCCAAACATATAGACTCCTTATTGAGATGTACACCAAAAAGATCATCATCAATTTTGATGGTTTTTCTAAATGATGGTTTTGATGAATATGTAATTAATTTTTCCGCGGAATTACATAGTCGTAAATTTAATCTCTTCTTAAGGTTTTCAACGGATTTACCGTACAAGCTATTATTATACAATTTGAATAAATCTCTGTACAGTTCACTGCTTGCTTCAGCTCTTAGCTGTGTATTTTTATTTATATAATTTTTAAAAATCGGTGCTTGCTTGAATTTTGTAGCTCTATGGATGTGTACAACTTTGGCACCAAGAGACAAATAAAGCTTGAGAAGCCTCCAATGAAGAACATGGTTCTTCTTTGGCCAATGCGTGAGCATCAACTTCTCAACTTTCGAACCAGGCGGGCACATTTTCTCAGGAGCAAGAGGAAAGTCATTTAAGAAATCATGAAAAATTTCTGGAATATCTATATCCACTTCTATGGTATAACCATAGGGAAGGATTTCAATGTCAGCATTCATGCACTCAAGCAATACATCATTCAATCCATCATACACCCAAGTGAAATCAGCAAAAGGAAGATTTTGGCTAAGAGCCCAACCATACAGATTATTTATATCAATATATAATAATTCTGTATTATCAGAAGCAGCAACGTAATGTTTGTTAACAAATGTTAACCCACCACGTATTCCTCCTTCGTAAAAATTGAACATTTCCATGTCCTGTAAAAGTTCTATAGGCTCAGTTAATGTCATAAGCGCTGAGGCCCATGACATACCCGGAATACCATAAAAGTTTAGAGGTTCTAGACCATTGTATGCAATGGCCTTGGCACGAAATTGTTGGAAATAGTCCGCAAGGAGGAATACATCCAATTTTTGATAAGTTAACATATAGTCAGCCAATTTAGTACAACGTTGTTGAGTCCAAATAAGTTGAGCCTTAGCATACTCATCTTCAGTAACACCAGACCAAATAGGAGGCAATTCATAAGTGGTTTCAAGTACATCCAAATCAGTCGCATAATCATAAGGAAATATGGCTTTAGCATCTATTATTAGCCTATCAAAAACCGACGAAGTCAAAGGAAGATCAGTTAGAGTTTTTACAGCCTTAGCCAAAGAACAATTAACAAATTGTATGCTGTCGATAAAACGAACAGCTAATTTTTTAATGTGAACAATCATCGAGATAAATTTCTCTGTGCTTGTGGGTATTATATTCAAATTCCAAGAAGGAAAGCCATTGAGACCATATTTTAAAATATGGTGTAAGTCGTAGCCTCGTAAATTATGAAATACAATCGGCAGCTGTTTATAAATTCTGCGAGCCATATTACATTTCCTACAGGCTGCACCGAGATAATTACCAGTAAAATGGTCATGATCTCGAACAGCAAGGGATAAAACCTTCTTGCAAAGATAGCAGTTCCTACAAGATTTGAATTGTCGTTCCTCAGCAAAAGTCATAGGTCCTAACCGTTTTTTCCCTTCAAGCTCATAATAAGGTAGGACAATTGTGACAGCAATTTCCTCTACTTTTTTAAGAAATTGAGGTATACAATCAAGACCATAAAACTCGTAATACGATTTTCTATTGTTAAGATTATTTATTAATAAAAGACCTGCTGAAATAGGTAAATGTATTTGATGATGTTTAACATCTTTAGGTAAAACCGATTCAAAATCGGCATAAATAACAAAGGGTGGGGTGATTCTCTTTGAATGATTTTGAAACTCTAAATATTTATTTTCGGGTAAAGTGTAAAGGGTTGTACTCGTTTGATTTTTACTGCATAGGGCCACATGTTTAGTGAAAGCATTGTCTAATCGAAAACCGTTAAGACAATGTGGGCACCATTTGCATCTTATTTGAATACTACAGTCATTATTACGATGGCAGTTCATTAAACGTGTAATGTTGGTCACTGCGGTGTAATGATAATTATCCTTATTTTCCAAGAGTAATAAATAAATTGGAGTACCGATAGTAACCGTTGATCTGTGAATTATACTTAAGTGGGGATGTTTAAAAACATAGTCATTAGGAACCTGATCATCATCAACTATCACAGTAGGGGTATAAGCCAGAACATTTATGGCAAGATTTAAGTCTAAATTTTTCTTTTCGAATTTAGGTATATTACACAATTTCATCGGACAATCCGTGACTTCATTGTAATTAAGAATATTTAAAAGATTTTCATATTTTGAAACTCTTTCAGGGTGGCTACCTATTTCATCTTTTTTCAAGAGCGCGAGAATACTATAAAGGAAACACTTATGATCCTTATTTTTAACATTAATAATTGCTCCTTTAGATTTCAAATCTGCGGGTGTACGAATGTAACTATGACCAGATAGGCGACAAATAGGAGCAAATTTAGTCAGAATGAAATCAATCTCTAAGATATTAATTACTCTCCAGCCACTACCTAAATAGGTAAACTTTTCAATTTTTTCGTTTAACTTATTAACTCCCTCAATTAAAAAGTTATCCGAAAAGATCTCGGCGTTATTTGAAAAGTAGTTGTCACGGATTTCCCCATCTTTTTCAAATCTTATAAGAATAGCGAATTGAATTTTGACGCTACCCATGTTATTTATTTCAGATGTTAACTTTTCAGTGATTTTATCCGTTATTATAATTTTAATTAATTGTGAATCGGCAATATTAAATCGAATAGTTCGAATGGCGCCATTTAAATTTGATTCTATTATCGGCTCAATCGCTAAAGATGATCCACCTATTTGATTTATAGTATTTATAGTATTATCATTATTTATATTTTCATTTATAGCATTTATAGTATCAATATTATCATTTATAATATCATGATTTATAGTATATGTAATATTATTACATTCGTCATCACTGAGTAGAATGACTTCATTTTTAATAATTTCGTCGTCACTGATCTCAATAACTTCAGTTTTTATAATTTTATTTTTAATTTTAGACACCCTATGTTCAGCAGGTCTTTTATTAGATTTCTTTTTTGTGTTATTATTTAAAATATTTACAATTTCAATGTTATTCTTATTTATTATTTTAAACAGTTCTTGTTTATTTGTTTTGAAAGAATTTAAGTGCTGAGAATGTTGACTATAAAATTCCTTATACCTTACACTCTGGGAAGTTTTGCATATGGGGCAAATAAAAAAGTTGATGCCATTAAAAGGTTGGCGATAATATTTCTTCATATTTTTGTGGCATTTATTGTCATGACCCATAGACGAATTACAATATTTAGGATAAAATTTGCCTAATAAAAGTTAAATAATTATTTATTGAATGAAAATGTATTATTTATTTAATAATAATAATAATAATAATAATAATAATAATAATAATAATAATAATAATAATAATAATAAATGTAATTTAATCTTTCATTTAAAATTTGTCTATAATATTATCAACTATAAAATAATTAGTTAATGTTAAATAATGCTAAGTTATTAATATTATTATTATTATTATTATTATTATTATTATTATTATTATTATTATTATTATTATTATTATTATTATTATTATTATTATTATTATTATTATTACTACTACTACTATTACAATTACTATTATAATTATTACTATTACAATTACTATTTTAATGATAACTGAAATAATTTACATAAAGTTATATTTACATTATATTTACATAAAATCTATATTATTATTAAGTTATTAATTAATTAAAAACTATATATTAATAAAATGAAACATACATTTTGATTCGTTATTCGAAACTGAGTCCCCAATAGGGATGGGAGCATTCAAATTATACACAACGGAGGTATCCACTACTGCGGCATTTATTATTGGAAAATTCTTGTTATGAGAAACAGAAGATTCTAAAATGTTAATGGTAATACAATTTTAATTAAACTAATAAATTACCATTTTGGAATATGTTTGAAATATCTAATATGTCGTCATTTTCGGTAATTGCGGCCCAATCACCAAAATAATTGTCTAAATAATAAAGATAATAATAATAATTAAAGTATTTATAATAATTATAAATATACCATTTCCATCATTTCCAGAACCTAATCGCCTATTGAAGACTGACGAGTTAACGGTACGAGTTTCTAATTGTAAATTTAATTATTTAATATAAATAAATAAATAAAAATCCTTACCATTTCTCGAAAGAACCACATTGATTTTAGTATTAATTGATGACATTTTAAAATTGTAATAAAATAATTATGATGAAATTTGTATTACAATTGTTTATAACGTGATAATATGCCTTTGTTAATCATGCACGGAGCATGCACCGTTCATGACGGACTTTGTTATTATTGTAATAATATAAAACATAATAATAATTATAAAAATAATAATAATAATAATAATAATAATAATAATAATAATAATAACAAAACATAATAATAATTATAAAATAATAAAAACACATTTTTATAAAAACATTTATTATTTAATAGACATAAGCCATCCTAAACAATGTTGTCCGCACGTACGAGTTAAAGGGTGTTGATACATTGTTTTATTATATACAATAGGTTTGCCCATTGTTTGTAGTTTCGAAACCAATAAAGCAGGATAATAGAAACCCATAGGATCGAATACATGTATCTTATCTGGTTTCATATAGATTGCAATCCAATGCTCTCCGCCGAGATGAGATGAATGGGTATTGACGATTATGGCTTGATTATTTTTCAAAAATGGTATTTTATCGAGAGGAAAAACTCCTAAAAATTCATTTCCTAATATTTGTTTTCCAATTCGATTAACCTGAACAGAACTATTTTAATAAATTAAACAGTATAAAAAACAACTTACTCCATGACAACTTTCTATATTTCTGTATACATTTATACCAGAACCGTTCTATTTGCAGTAATTTGAACTTCATTTTCAAATACTCCATATATTATAACATGCACAGGTTCTGTAATAGCTTTTGCAAACTTTATATCTAATCGTAAATTTCCATTTTGAGGTAATTGACTCTGATTCAAATCAAAATCTGGGGCCAAAACAAATGTAAAGAATGGATATTTGGTTTTGAATTCTTCAAGAGTTATGCCGCAATTCAAATTTTTATCTAAATATCCCATATTTCTAACAATACTCTGCATATATGTAGCACAGTAATTGTCACTATCGAAATCTTGAGTATATGTTTCTCGATAATCAGTATTTTTCGACAGAGTTAATGAAGTAACACCAAAGGTTTTGAAAATTGAGCTTGAGGCACTATATGAACCATTATATTGTGCTTCACCTTGAAATGTTACCAGAATAAAGTTTGGCATTCTTCTATCTCCAAATATTTGTTCCTTATAGAAGGAAGAAGCACCTTTGGCTATTGCAAATGAAACAATTTCTTTTGTTTTCAGAGGATAGATTGCATGCTTAGAATTAAGACCCAACTGATGACCTGCTAATACCGACGGATCAACTCGAACTCTTCTTACTAGTAATTTTGCATCAACTAATTGACATATTGGTTGACCAGCACCACTAGTTAATGATAAAGAAGAATCGGTTCTTTTCAGTCTAATGTGTACATTGACTCCTGGAAGTAAATATTTTGGTTGATCCATAAAATCGAGTTGTAATGATGAACACATGGTGAAAATCTTTGAGCCTTTAATCCATTTTTTCCGTTCGTCATCAGTTGCTGCATAACCCATAGGAGTAAGACATGTATTTTTGGTGTCGGTATTATAATTTAAAATAGTTTCTATTATCGCCTTGTGGATATATGTATTGTTGCCACCTTCAATCTTGATATTATTAAATCCAAGAATAGCATCTTTAAAAAGTGTATGAAACAAAAAATTATTAGGTATTGTAGCATCAGCATCACCCAAAGCCTTTTTATCTTTATCTATAACCTTGATTTGAACAATCAATAAAGTATCATTCAAATCTAAATATTCTGTTTGAGAACCATTGATGTAAAATTCTACATCATTTCTACTATCGGTAATTGAATTCATAGGAAAAACTTCCTCAAATGCCCCAAATTCTATTACAGCCTGGGGCGATGGTCTATCAAATATACATAATTCAGATTTACCACAAATCATTTTGCAAATATAGTTCCATGTCCTTTCATTCGTTTGTTTATACGTGATATTCCATGTCTTTTACGTTTTGGAGCTGGACCTGGAGGCGTATCTTTTTGAAACATACCTGCAACCCCTGGTAAAACTTTCCCTAATTCTGCTAAAGCATTTGTTTTTAGAGATGGTAATATTTTCTGTTCATTCATAATAACATCTTTTGCAGTTTTCATACCAAAACTACCAATACGTTTAAGAATAGGCAATGCAAATCTACCAATTGTTCTCAACCATCCCGATCCGTACTGTTTACCAATAAAATATGGTAATTCACCGCCAGATTGGCTATCACTATACATACTAATAATATCAGAATTAGCCATCTACTTTACGAAAATGTAATGTCAAATGAGTTTTTGAACCTTTTGGAAAGTTTATAAGTTTTCCACTATCATCACGAATATTTATTTCTATATTGTTTATACATGAACTTGCTATTGGTAAATACATGGGATTATCGATATTTATATTGACAACTTCATCATGTTCATATTTTCCAATCCATACCGATTTCAAAAGAGGAACACTGGAATCACCAACAATTATGGGCTCGATAATGTTAGTATATATGAACATTTGTTGATGATGTTCTAGTATTCTTGGTTTGCGTATACCAGTCGATTTTTCTCTATATTTTTGCTTATCTAATCCAAGTGAATTTGCCAAATTTTTATCAAATGTAACTTCGCAAATATCCTCATTCAAACTGAAGGTAAACATCAAATCTTTCACAATTTCCAAATTTTTAAATATGTGTGAACAATTGAACTTTAAATATTTAAGTAATACATCAAGTTTATCAAAATATAATTCATCAGCAAAGATGAATGATTCTTCAACTTCATCATTATACGACACAGATATTTTGATTTCTTCTTTCACTATACTGTTTGCTTCAAATAGATTAAAACGTAATAAATACTCGGTCTCCATAACAATATTTTTCAGCTTATTGCAACCCATTCGTTTGGCATCTTCAATAGTTTCGAATGTTATTGTAAATGGTTTAAAATCACAACTGATATTTAATCCATCCTTGTAAAATATATAGCAATGCGAATCTAATATTTGGTTCGGAATATGATATGTTTTATCATAATTACTAATAATAAAGATACCGCTACATGTTTTCACAATATTCCTTTTGAAATCAATCTTACATTGACTATAAAATGGGAATGTGTTGTACACGAATGTAAAATCTTGCAGTGCAACTTCCCAGTCACCATTTAAAGAAATCGGATTCTGGAGATTGACCATAAATTTACTGGCTTGATTGTCTGGATGAATTAATGGGCAACTATTGCTCGGTAAAATAGTATAAAAATTCACTTTACTAGGTCCTTTGCTGATATCCATGACGGGTTTTGATAACCATGCCATTTGACATAGTATTGTTTATCCTTGCCGACCTTTTTAGTTTTCAATATTTCTTGAATTCTAAATACCTTTGGAGGAGGAATGACTTGTAATTCCTGCTCATAAAATTTCCCTTGTACAATATTATTATCACTGTCTTTGATGACATACATTACAGGATTCTGTTTAGTATTTATTTTTGAAATTACAAAGACTTCATCACTCCAATTTGTATCAAAATTTTTAATAAATGGTGATGCACTAATTTTACTAATTCTAATATGATCACCGACTTTATATTTAGGTTTTGCAATTTTTACAGATTTCTTAGAATAGAATGTTTTTGATGTAATATCAACCGGTCTTAATCCATTCAGTCCTCGGTGTGATGAATGATTATAACTTGTTATTATTTTCGGTAAAGCATTTACCCATTTTTTATTACCTTGATGCACGAACAATTTCTTTAATCTATCTCTCAATGTTCGATTAAATCTTTCAACATGGGCAGCTTTGTATTGAGAATGTACCGAGTAGTGATTTATTTTCAGTTTATCGAGGACTTGCTTAACTTTGCTATTGTAGAATTCTTTACCTAAAATAATAATAATAATAATAATAATAATAATAATAATAATAATAATAATAATAATAATAATAATAATAATAATAATAATAATAATAATAATAATAATAATAATAATAATACCCAAATCTGTTTGCAAGTTATTAGGATGTCCATCTTTAAATAAAATATTAATTGCCTTTGACATTTCATCTGCAGATTTTGCCTTGACTGGTATTGCTCGTGCAAACCTGCTGTATACATTAATACATGTTAAAATATATTTATTCCCATTGTTAATTTTCGAATACGGTATCATCTCCATCAAATCCATTTGCCATAAATCGTCAATACCAAATGTTTTATACGCTCTTGTTGGAAATCTTTTCCGCATTGGTTTGTTCAAACTGTACGCAAGCTGATCTGATAACCACTTCTGGGTTTCTTTTTTCGAATTCGGAACTCTTTTCTTTAATTTTGCCACTCCACCGAAACCGGCTTCGTCTTCTGGGTTCGTCCAAATCTTCTCCATTACAGCAAGAAGATTTAAAATTAAAATTTAAATTAGGTAATGAAGGATTAGCACCCATTGTTTATGATTGATTTCCTACAACTCCACCTAATAATGATAATGCCAGAGGTATCAATGCACCAATAAATCCACCTTGTTGTTTATATATAATTTTCCTCATTTGCTTACGATTTTTATTATTTACTAATGATAACAAAGGTTTCCTATGTTTGCTCAATAAATGCTTTTTTGATTTACTGATTTTAATTTTGCCTTTGACTACTTTAAGTATAATATTGAGTAAATCATCGACAACAAAATTTGGGAATGATTGCAATATATTCATTCTTTTCATACTCGGGGCCTTTAACAATGCATTAAAAAATGGAAAACTGCGATGATTTTTAATTACTTTTTTACCGGCTTTACGGGTTTTACGGGTTTCACGTTTAGGTTTAGGATTTTTCGAAATAAGATTCATTGCAGAGAAATTTTCAGTTACAAGTTTTTTAGATGGTGTATAACTAGTTGTTGGTGGAACCTTTTGAACTTTAATACTCTTTTTAATACTTTTTCTTAATTTCCTAATATTTTTCACCCTTGCTTTTAGAAACATTATTATTCATAGAGGTTTTCAACTTTGTTTATAAACCATGGCACCTTTTGGGTTGAAAATATCTGTTTTTACTCGTAAATCATCGGGACATTGTTGTGTGAAATCAAGAAATATATATCCATGAGGTATTTTTGTAGCATCTTGAAATGCACTGATAAGAAAATTACGATTGTTAGGATATGCTTGACGTGCAAGAAAATCAATCACTGTTGCATCTCTAGGATTCTTGAAAATAACTAAATATTGTACATTTAAATTACGTGTTCGATGTGCACCACCTTGATGAAATAGATTTTGAGTTATAAAAATAACAGTTACACCAACGTGTCTACTGATTTTGGTAAATAAATTATTGAAATTCTTTTCTTTATTAGCTTCTTGATACAAGTCATCAATAATTATGACATCCCCCTTCTTTAGTCTACTGGACCAATTTTTATCAAATCCCTCTACTATTTTCATATTTTTCAATTTACAGAAACTTGATTGAGTCAATCCGTGTTCTTGATCAGCACCTCGATGCCAATACATTTTGTTAAATTTTGATTCAAATAAATGTGATTTTAGTAATTTGCAAACAAACAAAGTTTTGCCGCTACCACTTGGTCCGACTATTTGATATACAGCATCATTTCTTAGTTCCATTTTTAATATTTATTTAAAAATTAATTTTGTTTATATCGTAAAAAAATAAATTGATTTAATTACTCTATAATATAACATATATATATATATACTTGATTTTTTAAATATTCAGTAGAAATGTTGACAAATATTAATTATAGAGGTCGTGTGTCTTTGGAAACTGTTGGTATGATGAATTTCCCCAAGTGTAAACCACAACAATATGTTGACAAAACTGGAAAATATACTATAATATTTTTCAAAAATGGTAAATGTCGTATAATGGGTTGTAAGAAGCCTATCGAATTCGAGAATTTGCAATATAATATCAAAGATATTCAAGTTCAAAGTCTTACTATAGCTACCAAGGTTGAACAATCTATTAATTTGAATAATTTAGCAAAGTTATTAGATGGAGATTGTATATATGAGCCTGAATTATTTCCCGCTCTGCGTTATACAAAATATAATCCACTATGTGTAAATATATTTTCGAGTGGTAAAATAGTTGTACTAGGTATTAAAAATTTAGATTTTCATACTATTGTTGAAGGAATTATAAACGATGTAAAGGATTTGATTGGATCTTTAACAATTTCTTCAAATATAAGTAACGAGGATTTGCTTGAATATTTATTCAACAATGATTGAACATGAAGGTAACTGTTTTTATTTTAAATTTACTGATTTTTGTTTAGAAACTATACTAAAAATTTTGATTGATAAAATTGAAGATTTTTATCCGAATTTGAACAATTCCTTAATGTATTGTGCTCCAGAAGTTGTGTTTTACAAAATTTATGAAATAACTGGAATAAATGTAATAGATTTAATTCATATGGATCATGCTACGATTACATGTTATACCGATGATGTTGAAAATTGTGATTTTTGTAAAAATAATATGCAGAATACTTGTGGGGATGATAGTTGTACATGTTTTGTAAATCTACAGAAACGAGAAATAATTCATGCATTACTTGTGGAATTGCGAAAAAATGTATTGTTGTAATAAAATATAATTATATTTGTTTTGTGATAACCTTAATTAACCTATAATATTTCTTTGTGTACAATAAATCATTTCAGACTTTGTTATTTAGCATAAAATGAACTAGTTGATCACGTTTTGATCATGCCTGTCACTTGAAACTTGTTTACAATGAAATTAGTATAAAATATCTGGTTCAAATTATTAAATATTATAACTACAAATGGATAATCAAATTACAGGTTTGTTGTCGTTTACACATATTCCATTTAGTAGTTTTTTAATCTAGGAGTTTTGAAGAGAAAAAATGCAGATGCCGCTCAGGAATTCGGAAAAAGGAAATTTAAAGAAGCGACATTATCCACGGAAACCTTGGTCAATGTTCGAGTGGATACAAAAAAGCCAGTCGAATTCATGCAATACAAACTAAATTATTTGTATTGTCCAATTTCCTATACATTTAAGGTAAGTTTTTATAAATTATTTTGGATTTTATTATTATTATTTATTGTTAGGAACCAGTAACTCTGGAAAAATGTTTCTACAATGTGAGACTTTCCAAAATCAAGTTTCACGACAAGATGCTATTGGGACAATTATTTCAGAGGATCAATGAAAATATTGAATTTGATGATGAAGATATGTTCATTAGAAACGATTTGGATATGATTCCCAATGGTGGTAAGATGAGCAAAATAACCTGCATGGTTACCATATTAATTCAAGGGTATAATGTAAGCAGAGACCGAATCAAACCAATTTGGAAAATTATAAAAGCCGAAGATAAGTTTGAAGAGGAACATTGTTCATGTTAAATTTATTTAATACATCTTTATTAGTGTTTTGGTGTTTTTAAATCATTGAAAATAACTAAAGTTTTAAATTTATTAATCTTCAATACAATCTCTTTTCATTATATTTTCAACAATATGATCAATACAATTAGTAAAAACAATAGATTCATCTTCTTGTTTAGATTCATTTGGTAATTTATCTGTTGTAGAATTCTCAATACATGACTTAAGTTCTTCACTAGGCAAATCAGTATATTCATCTTCTTGCTGGGAAATATTTTCAGATTCATATGACATATCATCTTCATTAATTTCATCGTCTGAATACGGCCATTTTAATTTCTCTGGAACATTCATAAATTCTCTAATTTTTACATTAGATATTTCCTCTAATTTTTCAATCAAAAAATTGATTATATATGCTAAATAAAAAAAAAAAAAAGAATTAATAAACATAAAATTCATATTTTACCTTTTTCCGACATGGTTGAAAATAATTAAAATGAAAAAATAATTATGTTTATACTATTATTCAAAAGCAACAAGATGATCGATAGATAGATTATAAGAAAATTAGATATTTCAACACGATACATATAATAAAAAGACAAGCAAACTTGCAATGATATTTAACGTTTCAGTTTTTACATTTTTTAAAATATTTATTTCAATTATTTCAACAACACAAAAAGTGCCAATTTTTTACTAATTAATTTTCAGCCTAACCTACAACTTTTCACAAAAATCCAAAAAAAAAAAAATGAGACCTTTTTAATGAACCATTATTCAATATAATCTATCGAAAGTAATCCTTAAAATTCAAATTTAAAATGTTCGCAAATGTAAAGCATGTTCAATGTATATTAATGAGTATCATACTATAAACATTTATTTCTTTACCTTTGTTATTAATACTTTGAATATTGTAAATAATAAAACTATGTATCAAATAATAATATTCAAACTAAACCAAATTTACAAACTACCGCGCCAGCCCCTTCGGGCGGGCGGCGGCGGCGGGCGGCGGAGGCGGCGGGCGGGCGAACGGCGGTTGTGTATGTCGATGATTTTAATTTTTATTAAATTCATTTGTTTGATTTCAAAATTAGATTTGTGTGACGAACCTTGTTAAATTTTTGGTTTGATGTATTCGAGGAAAAAAAAAAATGTAAAACATTCTTTTACTATTTAGTTGGAAAATAGTTTTGAAAACTTTTTTAAAATTTGAAAAATTTTGAGTTGGGAAATTTGGGGAATTTCATTTTTGGGACTTTTTAATTTTTGAAAAAATTTGAGTTGGGAAAATTGTTTTTGGGAATTTTTAAAATTTGGGAAATTTTGAGTTGGGAAATTTATTTGTGGGGTTTGAAAATTTGTTGAAATGATCAATTTACAGTTTGAATAAAAATCAAAGTTTTTGACACTTGAGGGTAAGGACTCACCATACATCTTTGAAGGTTTGACCATCACACTCTACTCTCAAATACCTTTTGAATGATGTATATATATTATAAAGTTTGAAAAAATTCGAAATTTTTTGACCCTTTGAAGGTGAAGGACTCACCATACACCTTTGATTGTATGACCATCATACTCACATCTCAATTACCTTTTGAATGACATGTATTATAGAGTTTGAAAAAAAAATCGAGGGTTTTGCACCTTTTGAAGGTTAGGGATTCACCATACACCTTTGAAGGTATGATCATTGTACTCTACTCTCAAATATCTTTTGAATGATGTATATATTATAGGGATACATGTTAAAAATAACTTGACCTACATATTTTTTATAAACTATATAGTCGTGACCTACTTAATTTGACTTATTTATTTATATAGTGTCCTGGAGGTAACATATATTTAAAGTAACTTGACCTACATATTTTAATACCTATATAGTCGTGACCTACATAATTTTAACTTGATCTACTTAATTTTAACTTGACCTACTTATATGTGTCCTGGAGGTGACATGTCCTGGAGGTGACACATCTTACTACTATT
>CAUHTR010001016.1:0-94234 GCA_959609185.1 Schmidtea polychroa | reverse complement strand
ATGATAGAGCATCTGCTGCTATGTTTGATTTTCCTGCTACGTAGTTTATTGTGCAGTTGAATTGTGAAATGAAATTGATTTGTCTAATCTGCCTTGGTGAAGGGTTTTTCATTTCTATTGCGTTTGTTAGCGGTTTGTGGTCCGTGTATATCTTGAAGGTTCGTCCTTCGAGTAAATGTTGAAAGTGTTTAATTGCTTCGTGTATTGCTAGGAGTTCTCTGTCGAATGTTGAGTATCTTGTTTGGTGTGATTTTAGTTTTTTCGAGAAAAATCCCAGTGGTTGTTTGCCGTATTTATTTTCCTGGAAAATTGTTGCGCCCATTGCAAAACCAGAACAGTCTGTAGTTAGTTGGTACTCTAGTTCTGGATCTGGGTAACCGAGTAGTGTTGCCGTTGATAGGCTTTCTTTGCTTTATTGAATGTGTCGGTTGTTTGTTGTGTCCAGTTTATTGTTACGTTTCGTTTGGTTTGATGATGTCGTTTAGTGGTGCCAGTAGGTTGCTGCAATTTGGGATGTAAGAATGATAAAAGTTTACCATTCCTAGGAATCTCCTCAACTCTCTTGTGTTTGTCGGCAGTTTGTAGTTTTTATATTGTTTATTTTGTTTTCTATTGGTTGTGTTCCTTTGTCGTTTAGCGTGTGACCAAGGAAATTTATTTCCGTTTTCATAAATTCGCACTTTGAGTGTTTATTTTTAGTTTTGCATTGTCCAGCGTTTTGAACACTTTTTCCACGTCCTTTAGATGTGTTTCTTTGTCTGGGCTTGTTATTAGGATGTCGTCCAGATAAGCGATTGTGTTTTTGTTGTTTTTCATAGTTTGATCCATGAATCGTTGGAAAGTTGCTGCGGCGTTTCGTAGACCGAAAGGCATTCGGTTGTATTCGAACATGCCGATCGGTGTTGTTATTGCTGTCTTTTTTATGTCCTCTTTTCTAATTGGGATCTGATGATATGCTTTTTGTAGGTCAATTTTTGAAAAATATTTTGCGCCGTTTAGTCGATTTATTATGTCTTTTATTATCGGTAATGGATAGCTGTCGGGCTCTGTTATTTTGTTCAGGAGTCTGTAATCGCCACAAGCTCTCCATTCTCCGTTAGCTTTTTGTTTTAGCATCAGTGCTGAAGACCATTCTGAGTTTGAATGTTTTACTATATTATTTTCCAACAGTTCGTTAAATATGTTTTTTGTGATTTCTATTTTTTTGGGATCCAGTGGTCTTACTTTTGAGTGGACTGGGTTTCCGTTTGTCAGTATTGCGTGTTCAGTAGTGTGGTTTGAATTTCCATCGAAAGTTACAGGTTCGCAGAGTTTATCGTATTTGCCAGTAGTGTGACTATTTCTGGTACGTGTTCAATAGTTTTAATTGTTTTGATAGTTGGTGTACTTGTTTGAATCACGCCGATGTCTACTTTCGAAAAGTTTGATGTTGTGTTCCTGGCTGTTTCTTTGTCTGTTTTGTTGTTTTCGACTATTTTCTTGTTTCGGCAGTCCACTATTAGGTTGTAATTTGCTAGGAAGTCGGCCCCGATTATTGACTGTTGTACTTCTGCGATTGTGAATGGCCAATTGTATTTTTTTGAATTTATTATGAGTGTTATTGTATGTTGGCCAAATGTTTTAATTTTGGAGCCATTGGCAGCGGTTAGTGACTTTTCTGTAGTTTTTGTATTTTTGTATAGGTAGTGTGGTAATAGGGAGATCACCGAACCTGTGTCGATTAAAAAATCTGTATTGTTTGAATGCACCGTGAAAGTATTATTATTGTCACCAAATGTGGGTGCTATCACTGGTGACAATTTTAGTTTTCCTGCTCTGTTTTGTGGAATTCGCAGGGTTTTATGCATTTATATGCTTTGTCGCCGAATTTATTATGGAAGTAGCAGTGGTTTTTGTTTAGGAAATCACTTCTTGAACCCCTTTCTGGGCTGCTGTTTCGGTAATTGTTATATCGGTTTGGGGAGTTTGACCGGTTTCTGTAGTGGCTGTTTGGGGATTGACTGTGGCTGTAGTTCTGTCTGTTGTTTTCGTTGGGTGCTCGCTCGTAGTTTTGTCTGTAGTGATTGTATGATAGTTGGTCTGTGTTGAAATTGTTTCTGTTGAATAGGTCTCTATTTTCGTTTGGATTGAGATTTTGCCTGTTGTATTTCTCTTTTATTTCGGCTAGTTCCGCTTTTATTTGTCTGTTTTCGACAATTATTTCGTCGAATTTGCTGATCAAAGTGTTTATTAATCGGTTTGTTGTTTCATTTGGTTCTATGTTTTTGTTGGTTGATTGGGTGTTGTGATTAGTTTTGTTTCTGTTGTAGTTTTGGGTACTGCAGATTGTGGGGTAGATTTCTTCGTTTATTTTATCCGCTATGTCAGCGAGTGTTTCGACGTCAGCGTTACTGCTAGCAGCTAGGATTCGTCTAATTTCTGGTGGCATAGCGCGCATGAAGAATTCTTTCACCAATTCGTTGGACCCGGAGTTTGTTATGTTTGGTTGTAGATACTCCAGTTTTTGTTTCAATTGTCGTAGGAAATCTGTGGGCTTGTTGTCCCCTAACTGTGTATTGTTGAGGCATGACTCTAGCATTTGCCTTCTGTTGACCTTGTTTTTGTTGGTTAATATGTTACACAGTTTTGTAAAAGGGTCGTCGTCTTTTGATATTTCGTCGATTTGATCGGCGATTTCATTTAATTTGTTGCTTGGTAGTGCCGCTATTATGTTGGAGCATAAGGATTTTGTTGACTTGACTCCCGATAGCGTTAGGGTTAGTTTCGCGAATTCTAACCATTTTTGCGGTGTTCCGTTGTCATCTGTGAAATAGTTGGGGATATTTGTTTTTGGGTTGATTATTGAATTAATGGTATGTGTGTTTTCTGGGTTGGTGTTTGGGTTGTAGTAGTAATTTGTGCTTTCAGGTGTTTGAGTATTATCGTAGTTGTTGGGTGTTTGTGGAATATTTGTTGGGTTTGTTTGGTTTGATGCCATTAATTGGTTTGTTGATTTTTTTTTATTGCTTGTTGTGTTACAAAAAATTGAGATTGTTCAAGGATATGGCTTACTGTGTTCAGCCAAAAGAGTCACTATCCTTTATACTTCTATAATAAGTATGCTGAAAGGCGTAGTGATTGAAAAAAATTCGTCGAATGCGAGTGTCGTGTTGTGTATATTTTTTCTTCTGACACCAATTGTTATGTTATTGGTCCCGAATATACTTGGGGATGTTATATTATATTGTTTATTACTATTTTGTTTTGTGTGTGTTACGAAGTTGCAATGTTTAATAAGAAGATTGTCGAGCCCGAAAGAGTCACCGATAAATGTGTTGGGACAGTCGGGGTGTGTGCTGTGTACCAATTGAGCGATAAAAATAATAATAAACAATAGTATTAATCGTAACCAAACTTTTATTAGAACAAAAATATTAAGACCTTGAGTCTGGGGGAAAGTTAACGCGGATTTGAATAATCAGATCCGAACTGGATTTCAGTTTTGCAAAAACTTGAATATTTAGCTAGAAGCTTGTCTTGTAATCGTAATAGGGATTGGAGGCTTTATCTCGACTTTATCTTTGCTCTCGTAGTTTTGCGAAGAATTTGAATAGAAATTATGATAGGATTTGGAGATTTTTACTCTCAACTGTATCTTTACTCTCGTAGTTTTGTAAGGTATTTGAATAGTCAGTTAAAGTTTGAATTGAAATCGTTTTAGGATTTGGAGGTTTTAATTTCAGCTTTATATTTGCTTTTGTAGATTTGTAAGGAATTTGAATCTTGAGTTAAAGTTTGAATTGAAATTGTATTAGGGTTTGTAATCTTTAATTTCGGCTTTATCTTTGCTCTCGTAGTTTTATAAATAACTTGGATATTTGGTTAACTGCTGGAATTGGGATTAGAACTTTTATTTACGATCTAGATACTTGTTAGTACTCGTATTTAATTTTTTTAATCTTTCTTTATCGATTTCTTTTATTTTTTAATTTTTGTAATTTACTATAGCGATAATTTACTATAGTAAATTATCGCTATATAGTTTTTTATTAAAAATCTGGATTTCCCAGATGGTTGTATTTTATATCTTAGTATACACAATTCCTAATTGTGAATACTAAAATATTAACAAAAATAACTGTACATTACAATTATAAATAAAATACATTATACAACTCCAATAACATATAGCATCATTGATTTAAATAATGAAAAAATATTAGGTAGATTTTATAATAATGAACTACAGAAAACAGATTTTTAAGTCGACAAGCCCTAAAACAAACTTTTCCATATTTCAGCTTCTTCTCTATCCAAATAAATATAATTATATTTTTCTTTCCAATGATTATCAACAAACATATCAAACATATTCTTATCAGGTTCAACATTTGAAAATAAATCATATTCTTATCACGGCGATCTAATTTAAAAAATATAAAACAATTGGAATTATTTCTTATTGAATTTTTATCTAAAGCATAATAAGTTTGAGATATATAAATAACATTAAAATTATTATGTCTACCTCGTGTAAAGTAACTCTTTTGAATCTCTTGATTTTTCATGTTAACAACATCATCAAATATAACTAGATTCTTTTTATCTTTAGGAAGTAAATCACAATGTAAAACATCTTCAGGTTTATTAGAGAATAAGATCTGGATTCCATCCCCTATATAATCATTTTTATTACTAATATCTGATTCTAAAATCTTTTCCTTGTACCAATCAACCATATCACAAGGATGAAAAACCTCTTCGGGATATGTATGTTGATTTTTAAAAATATCAATTATAGCTTTTTTAGTTAATTTATTTTCAAATCCACATTTCAAAAGTTGTAATTCCGGTTGGTTAATGGTTGTAGAATAAAAGATTAAATTATTATAATCCAAAAAACCATCTTCTAATAACATTCTCATAAGAAGAACATTCTTTCCACATCCAGAAGATCCAATAATTAAGCATCTAAAATTATCAGGAAATACTTTATTATTAAATTTAGATTTATGTCTATTTAAAATTGGTTTCCAAGTATCCATTTTTATTTATTATAAAATGACAACACAAAACCCTACAGAGGAATCTTTGCAAGAATTAATAAATTCAAATAAAAATAAATCAGTAGTAATCTCTGGTAAAAAATATTTTATTGGAAAACATGTAAAAGAACAAGTTAAAGAAAAACTAAAGGAAGGAGGGATTCTTCCTCTGGCGGCTTTAATACCTGCAATCATTGCCGGACTATCAGGTGCTGCTGGAATAGCTGGAGGAATTGCAACTACAGTTCAAAAAGCTAAAGAATCTCAAAAGACAGACCTAGAAAAAGAAAAACTACAAACTGAAATCGAGAAAATGAAGGGAGGGAAAGGTCTTTATCTTGATCCTTATAAAGGTCGTGGTTTAAATGATTTTTTAAAAAATCAAATTTCTACATCTGAATCTTTATCTTCAAAAGATAAAGATGATTTAAAAAAAATATGTAAATCTTTAAAAAATGGATGTCTTTGTAAAATTAAAAATGGTAAAGGTTTATACTTGAAACCCTTTCCAACGGATCCTTTACCAAAATGATACCATTTTTAATACCATTAAAATGGTATATGAAGAAAGATTAGCACTTTTAAAAAAATTACAATCAGAACAAGATAAATATAATAAAAAAGATACAACTCAACACGCTGAATCTATAATATTAAATGAGGTAATCCAACAACAACAAGGACCAACAATTAAAGCCATAAAAGAGTTAGAAGTTTTAAAATTTAAAGAGTTGGAAGATAAACAAGATTTAAAAGAATTACCATGGTTGGAAGATTTAAATATAAAACCTCTTATACTTGATCCTAAAATTAATGTGAGTTTAAGTAAAACAATTAAACCTACATTTAATATTAATGTTGAAGAATATCAAATAATAACAATTAATAAACATGACTTTCTGTTATATTTAAATTCAGAAAATAAATCACGTATTCATTCACAAAATGTTTATAATACTAAACACCTAGATTTTGAATTTACAGATGATTTTTATGGATTAGTTTGTGGATATCCCTCAGAGAATGTTGATCTTCTAGAAATTAAAAAATATTTAAATTTAATAGAATTAGTACATGGTAGTGCTAAAGCAAAACATATTCAAGATTTAAAGAAATATTTAAATAAAAATGAAAGGGGTTATATTGTCACAGAAGGAGAGGGCCAGGGAAAGGGTAAGGAGATAAACCCAATCAATCTTTTTATTGAATTAAGAAAACTATTAGCAGCTAAAAAAGCAGGACATAATAATTTAGATTCTGATATTTTAAAGATTTCTAAAGATTTGTTAAAACAAGGAATAATTTCAAAAGATAAATTTAATAAGTATACGAAGTTATAAATACGAAGTTATAAAATATAAAATGACTCCTTCAATATTAGATTTTTTAAAAACATTTGGAATAAATGCAAAAACAAATTTTGATTTAAAAGATTATGCAGATTATTTAAATTTAAAAATTAAAATATTAATGAATGATGAATTGTCGAGTCTGAAAGAAGACACTCCAAAGAATATCATTATAAATTATCAAAATTCAAATGAAAAAGGATCTCATTGGGTTTGTATATATAATAAATCTATATACTTTGATTCTTTTGGGATTAAACCCACTAAAGAAGTTGAAGACTATCTCTCGGACTACACTTTTAATTCTTTACAAGTTCAACCTAATAATACTAAAATATGTGGTATTTTAAGCTTATATGTTTTGTATAGATTGAATAAATCCAAAGGAGAAGGTTTCACTTCCTTAATCCAAGAAATTTATAATGATTTAAAATCTATACTATGAAAATGGAGCTTCGCAACCTTCCGGAAGATAATTTAAAAAAAATGGTAAACATAATGTCAGATAAATATTCAAGAACTTTATCTATAAATTCAAAAGAATCAGACTTTACTATAAACTTTCAAGATTCAATTAAATTAGATCAAAATTTAAATTATGAATTAGGACTATTATGGTTTTGTGCTTATAATACTATTTTTAATATAACTAAAGATAATAACACATTTAGTTATGTAAGCCCCCCAAAATTCGAGGATAACATTATAATAATAATAGAACCCGGGGCTTATGAGATAAAAGATTTAAATAATATACTTTCTAAAAAAACAAATGGAGCTATTGAAATTAAAATAGATTTACCAACTTCAAAATGTATAATGACTTTAAAGAATATAGGAATTCATTTTCAAAATAATAGTTTCTTTAGAACAATTTTAGGATTTACACAGAGTCATTATAACATACCTAAAGTTGAGAATATAACATCAGAAAATATTATAAAAATAATAAATACAAACACAATAAATATTCATTGCGATTGTATAACTGGTTCTTATAATAATGGTAAACAAACAAATGTTTTATATTCCTTTCCCTCAAACACAGTTCCTATGGGATATAAAATAGTTGAAAGAATGAATCCTCCAAATTATTTACCTTTATGTAGAAAATATATAATGGATATTAATTTTAAAATTCTTAATCAAGAAGGAGAATTGATTGATTTTAATGGAGAAGAGATTTCAATGTATTTACATTTGAAACAGGTTTGAATACGAAGTTCCACATGTCATTTTAAATTATTAATAAATGAGTTCTTATATTCCATGTAATAGAGGTGGTGGAACAATAAAAACAGGGTTTAATACAGAAGAAATATTAACTTTAACAGAAAATAAATATATTAATGAAAGAGGTGATTCAATGAAGGGTGATTTAATTTTAAATGGACACAAGATAAAAGAATTATCTTTTCCAACTGATGAAGCTGATGCAGTTAATAAGAAATATGTAGATGGTGTTAAAAAATATACTGATTTAACAACAACAAGAATTGAAAGTTCATTAACAACAAAAATTGATTCAATGGAATCAAAGCTTAATAATATCGAACAACGATTTAATGATAAATTTGACAAGTTACAAAGTCTGTTAACTGAACAAGTTGTAAAGTTAAATACTAGCATATTAAATTCTAAAGATAAACAAATTATGAATACTAAATTTAATACAATATATAATATAATAAATGAGATGATTACATCATTTAATAAAAGAATTTCAAATTTAGAGTCTCATGGAACACACATTAACACCACACATAGTATTAGAAAAAGAGCTGCTGAATTAGAACAGAATAAAACATTATTACCCCATACATATAAACATTTTATAGAACCAAGTTTAATAACAACAAACAGTAAAGAATGGGGTGTTTTTATGGTTGTAAAGATTATTGATCCTTATTTCTTTTTGTTTGATGATGATAATGAAAGAATGAAATGGTTTGTGAAATGTGATTATAATAGTAAGCTTGAAAAGGGTGATGTTATAATGACTAGTTATGATTTACCACACGGAGATTGGTATGTTAATACTCATTCACATGGACTACATAAAGTTAAAAGTAAGAATATTATTTTTAAAAGCACACTTGTACAATATATAGATTTAATATTTTATGAAAAAAAGGTTGATGTTGATGAAGTTCGTAAGCATTGATGGAATTGTATAAAGATATTCTCTCAACAAGAGTTTCTTTTGATATCCGAGTATTGGTACCAGATGGTGCTCAGAAGAATAAAGTCTTATTTTTTAATTATTAAAATGGACAAAGTCCAAAAGATGGAAGAAGTAAGAGAAGAAAAAATTTATCCAGAGCTCCCTCCAGAATTGAGATCATCAGGATATTATTCCGAAGGTCACAAAGGTTCCAAGGCCTCGGCTCCCACAGAACTTGAAATTATGAGAGTAAAAGAATTTAAATCAGAAACCTTACATTTACAAGATTTATTAAAGCATTATAAAAAGGTTAAAAATAGATGGAATAAAGGGAATACAGTTTTAAAAATTATAGGTTATTCTTTAGGATTTGCATCTGCAATATTAACAGTTATTTTACCCATAACTTTACCAGTTTTAACAATAGCACCTGTAATACTTGGAAGTATTTCTGTAGCTGATGGTTTCTTGACTGAAATAGTTTCATTATCTTATACTTCTAAAAAGAAAAGTTTATATCGTGAAGTTTGTTTATCAATAGAATTAGGAATCTCTAAATTATTTTTATTTCAATTAAAAGCTTTGGAAGATGGAATCTTAACTGATGATGAAATAATGAAATCAAATCAAATAATACAAGATATTAAAAATGAGGTTATAAGATTAAAAAGTGCTAATGTTATAAGTAATGAATATTTTAAAAAAATTAAACGAGAGAAGTGGCTAAAGAATCATACATAAAAAAATTTATTGCCCTTCAAAAGGTTGATGTTGTCACTCTTAAATTAATTGTTGACATTTTTAAAAGAAAAAAATCATTTGATAGAATCTGATGTTAACTTTTCGAAATTAGTTTTTAGAACCTCTTTATGATCTTTAAATTCTTTATCACTTAGACCTTTTATATATTCAGGATCAGTATTAAAATATTTAAGTTCCATACGTATAGGATTAAAAACTTGAGAATATAAAGGCTTCTCGATTTCTCTCTCAGGATAAATGATTTCAACATTATAAATATCAAGATCAGTAATCTTTGTATCATATAACTGATTCAATCTATCAAGATTTTTTATTATCGGTATTAAATTATTTCCTATAGGAAGAGTTGTCTTTAAATCACTTAGTATGAATCTTTTGTCATCATAATTTGATAATGATACTTTTTGGGATTCTATCAAGTAAATATCATGCTTTTCACTTTTAAGTTGATGTACTTCATCAATTTTATCTTTATGACCTGGATTCAATGTGTCTTTATAATCTTGATGAGAAAGTTTCCTGGCTACACATCTCTGAATTGCTTTACATCTGTTATCCTTTACAGGTTTTTCTCCCTGTCCGTCAGGTCCTTTAGGGAATATAGGATATCTATGTGTAATGCTTTCTTCTGTTTCTGGGGTTTTAAATATAAATGTATGTTCTTCAAATTTAGGTTTTGTAAATGTTTCATATGAATATTGTTTAGCACGAATAAATATTCCATTTTCTATAGGAGTAAAAGGTTTTTCATCTTTAAACGAAAATAATCTCCAGATGAATTTATTAAATTTGAAAGTATAGGATTCTCAGAGATGTCACTTTCAAGGTCCTCGGTTCTTATTGTTAAAAACATTGAATCTGTATCCATTGCATGCATTGCTATATTAGGACCATATATAGGTTGTAAGATGTTATAATATGTCTCATACATTTGTAATTTTGAAAGTTCTAAAATTGCAAAGCCTATAAATATTGGTTTATTATATGTTTTCTCAAAATTCTGTAGTTCTATTGCAGTAAGACTTTCAGAAAATACTTGTGCGTTTTTAAATGTAGGCTTTCCTAGCATACGATTATAACGGGCTATATCTTTTTCACTATTTGTCAAGAGTTCAATATTAGTATACTTGTCCACATTCTCCATTGTCTTGCCAAAGACTGAATTGTTTAAAAGTTTATAATTATTGTCTTTTAAAAGGTTACCTTCTCTTTTTGCAATGTTTCTACAACGGATGTTCTCCTCTATAAAGGGCTTCATGAATGCTGCTTGTTTAAATCTTATAACAGTATGAACTTTTTTTAATTTCATTCCTTGTGAAAGATAAAACTGTAGGAGTCTATAGTGACAAAGATAATAAGTTCGATCTGTTTGATCACAAAGAAGTTTCATTGTTGGAGGTTTATCTTGTGAGATTTGCCAGGATGAAAGTTCTTGGACATTAATCTTTCTTCTTATAGGAGCTAAAGGGAAATGTCTTGTTCCTGTTTTTATATCATCTGGGTAGTCGAGGTCACATTCTACAAAGTATCCTATTGGAGAATCTTTAGGAGTTGAACGTATTTCATTCATAAGAGTCTTTAAATATTCTTCTTCAGAGGGGCATTCTTCTGAGGAATCCAATAAGGAACTGCGTACAGAGTGCACGAGGTCTGAGGAGTATATCTCACGAAAGTCACTCATTGGTAAATACTGAGTCATAATTCCTGAATATAAAGCTCTTGCATCTATATAAAGTATAAATATAGGATTTTTCATTGTTTCTTATAATTCTTTCAATTCCTCATTGTTAAGTTTTATATAAGGATCAGAGGTCTTTGAAAGCATTCTGCTAGTAGTTATTGCATTTCTAGCTTTTATTTCTCTATTCCCCATTACTGAAGAGACTCCTCCTCTAATGTTTGTTTTAATTTGATTAAACATATCGAGGCTAGTTAAAAGATCTATAATTTTATCAGATTCTTCTATATTTGAAGTCCAAATGGTATATAATAAAGTATCCCAAGCTAAAGAGGGTGCTGTTATATAATTGTATGGTTTAAGAACAAAAGATTTTGTAAATTCTTCAAAGCAATCTGCTAGAATATAAACATCTAGGGATAAGTACATACTTGTATATTCTCCTAAAGTTTTACAGTTGAAAAGATGAAACATTTTATTTGCTCGGGAATATTCTTGATCTGTAATCCCAGATTTTGAAAGTAGTGAATAGAAATCTTCTTTCTCTGGTAATTTTGTTTCCTTATATTTTTCAAATGAATCAACATAGTCATAGGGATATATTCCTTTTGCTAAACAAGTCGAGTATTCTTCTGCTGGTATATTATTTTTTTCCAAGAACTCTCGAGTGATTTTAAAATCTTCTGGCTTCAATGTTTTTGCTATGCCATCTAAAGACATTTGTAGGAAGTTTAAGGAATCTATAAATTTTAATTTTCCATATTCAACTGATTTATATTTTTCCTTTGTAAGTCCTATAACCTTGAAAGAGTTTTTGGCATTTGCTGCTAGATGCTTTATAAATAGATGTACGTCATAACCAAAAAGATTATGAAATATAACTGGTACAAATTTAGGAGTATGACAATTAAGATTACAATTTCTATGGGCTGCTCCTCGATAATTATTTTCACTTTTTAAATGATCGTGATCTATAACCTTATCATCTGTATTGATCTCTTGTTTACACATCCAGCAGTTGAAAGTATTTTTATATTCTTCTAATTGTTGATCTGAAATATTTTGAGGATACTTTGTTTTAATGCTTTAAATATTTCATGTTCTAGATCATTTATACTTGTAGTAAAATGATCCAAGACATCTTCTGAAGTTCCTTGAAATTCATATTCTCTAGATTCTATGAGTTCAGGATAATTACTTTTAAATAATAATTTATAAGCAGATGGTAATTGTTTAGTTTTTTAACACTATTAGGTTTATTATTTTTTCTTAGAAAGGCCTTCAACCTTGTTGGTTTCTCCTTCTGTTTAGAGGCTTTCCATGAATCCATGAGTTTATATTTTTCTATTATTTTTAAATATTGGTTGACTAGATCTTGTTTACGATTTATAGATTCAAAGTCTCCGTAAATTACTCCTAATGTTTGTAATAAATTTGAAAAGTTTTTAAATACATCCTGGGATCTGTAGGCATTCTAATGAAAGCTGGTGAATCCTTTTCACAAAATCTTGCATGCTTAATCATAGAGTTTTTAGTTGTTGAATAATGAAGACATCTTTTACACGTTCCTCCTCCACTAGTTGGATTCTCTGGTAATGTAAAGGCTTGAAAGTTTTTTATTAAAATATAATGTTGATTATTTTGGTCTTCCAAGATTAAAAGATATATCTCCCTATCGCTTTCATGTACTCCGTTACCTTGTACTTCATAATCAGAAATATAAATTGGAATAATATCTCTGCTTCCACGTCCCCATCCTTTAACATGTTCATAAATATTAAGTTTAAGATTATTTAGTTTTTCAAATTCTGGAATGTCTTCTAGTTTCATTGGATGCATGAATCCTTCTTGGCCTCCTTGGCCTTCCGGTCCTTCCGGTCCCTTCGGGAATATTAATTCATTTTCATATTGTTTGTATTTGAAACTCTTTGAGGGTTTTCAGCTTGAGGATGTAAATGTGCAAGTATTGGCCACATGAAACATTTGTTATCCTTATTCTGCACATTTATAACATTTTTAGATTTAAAGGGTGTAGGAATATAGGATTTAGGATTAGGTGGTAATCCCCTCCAATAATCAATCACTAAAGATTGGAAAGAGTTGAATACTAAGTTTGAATCTCCTAATTCATTTTCAATCTCTTCTTGTTTTGCTTCTACTGCTTGAATTATTTCTTTGATGCTTTTATTAAATCCTCTAGTTGAAAATAAATATTTAAAAGGTATTACGATTTCAACATCTAAAGGAATTGTGTCTTCTTGGCCTTGCGGTCCTTCTGGTCCTCTCCAATATTTTGCTTTTATTGTGATTTTATATTTTATAACATTATACCTTGTTGGTTTATAATTTTTTAAAGCTTCACAGAAAGAATCTTTTATATTTTTTTTATTTCTCTTTATATATTCTCCAGGGGTTGCAGGTCCATTAATTTTTAATTGAAATTCATCTATATGATTAAAATTATCCCAGTTATATTTTTCTCTTTCAACATGATCAGGTTCTCCTTCTGAATGACATTCCTCATCGTCGGAGTTTCTTTCTTTTATATGTTCTTTTAAATGTTTTAAATAGTAAAAATTTATTTTTGTTGAAAAGTTGCAATGAGGGCATGTAAATACTTCTCTAAGTCTCCCGATACAATTTCAAAATGTTTATTATATCCTGAATGTAGATATCTTCCTTTACATTTAGGACAGAGTTTTGAATTTGTGTCATTAAGATTATTTTCTTTTAGTAAGTGAGCCTTCGACTTACAGTGGGAAATTAATCCTGTTTTATTTTTAAAAACTTTATTGCAAATATTACAGTTCATTTTTAGAATAAATTTTTTTATTGGATCCTATGTTTTCTATTTTTATATTTTTATTTTTTTATTACCAAGACAACAAATGCAAGACGGCAGGATTGCAATCACCAGGATTGCATTCAGCAGGATTGCATTCAGCAGGATTGCATTCAGCAGTAGTTAGTTCTTCCAAGTAGTGGGGATATATCCCTAACGACCGCAAGCCGACAAACGTTTTTCATAGCTTTATCAGCATTTTTCTCCGTTTTATAGCCTTAAATCCATATTTTTTAAATCTTGCAAAATAAAGCAAAATAAAAAATATGCGTTTTTAAGGGTTTTTAGTGTTTTTTTATACGTTTTTTGGGGTAAAATGGGCATAAAACATGAAAACAGTGGGAGGCTTGTGGTCGTTAGGGATATATCCCCACTACTATAATAATAATTTATATAAATCAAAGCACTATTACTTATAAAATTACTTTTGAAGCAAACAGATTTATTCTCAAACCAAAGCTATAAGTTTTAAATTAATTTAATTAAATAATAAAAAGACAGTTTTCAAAATACAAAAATTTATTTTAAATAAAATTTTGATCATTAAAATCAATCTCGATCAATTCTGGATCATCTTCATAGTTGGCATCATCTTGGTTTACATCATCTAGTTTGACATCTAAATTATACCCGTATGCAAAACTCTTATTTTTACCAACCCAGTGTCGTTTATCATCGTTGTTACTTAACGCAATTTTACAATTCTTAAACGTAAACAACTGATGATTTCGAGTTCCTATTCGAGTTTGAGGAACAGAAAAGATTTTATTGTTCTCATAACAGTCAAGATAAGAAAGATGTTTTATTTCAGTTCCTTTCAAAGTAATTCCTTTTGCTTTATTACTTTCAGTTTCACCTAAAAGACTATAGCATTTTAGTCTCAAGAAAACCCATTCTTTATATCCAAGTCCCTTACTCTCATCTTTGAATTTATCTATTGCTGAGTCAAGATTTCTTGAATACAATGGATGGTTAAAGTCATAATTTGAAGTATCCAAAAGATTATCTGAAATCATTGCAGGTAGAAGTGTACTTAACTTGCAATTCTTAATTTCAAGGAAGAAATAGTCAGTGTCGCCAGCAGCAATGTCAATCTTACAATTGAATTGATTTCGATATTTAGCTAATTCAGGATACTGAAGCTGATACATCCTTAATTTCGATAGATCTAGAACTGTTTGACCTATATAACTAGGTCTATCTAAACAAATCAAATCTTTATTCAGATGTGCTGCAATCAGATTGTCATCAATTTTGATACACTTTCTAAAAGACAGCTTTGAAGAATATGTAATCATTTTTCAGCAGAATTACATAATCTCAAATTCATCCGTTTTTTAAGATTTTCCACTGATTTTCCATAAAGACTATTATTTAAAAGCTTAAAGTAGTTCTTATCTAGATTATTGGTTGAATCAGCTCTCAGAGAAGTATTTGTATCGATGTACTCTTTAAAGATCATAGCCTGCTTAAACCTTATAGCTCTATGAATCTTAACAATCTTAACACCAAGAGAAACAAACATTTTGAGAAGTCTCCAATGAAGAACATAGTTCTTCTTCGGATAATGCGTGAGCATCAACTTCTCAACTTTCGAATCCGGTGGACACATCTTTTCAGGTGCCACTGGGAAATTATCCAAAAACTCATGTATACTTTCAGGAATATCAATATCAACTTCCATAGTGTAACCATATGGAAGCATTTCAATATTTGTACTCATACACTCATCCAAAACCGAATCAAGATTATTAATTACCCAACTAAAATCACCGAAAGGAAGACTTTGGCTAAGAGCCCAACCATACAGATTGTTAATATCAATATATAACAATTCTGTATCATCAGAGGTTTTAACATAGTGTTTGTTAACAAATGTTAACCCACCTCTGATTCCTCCTTCATAGAAATTATACATTTCCATATCAGTAAGAAGTTCAATTGGTTCTTTCAATGTCATCAAGGCAGAGGCCCAACTCATTCCTGGAATACCGTAGAAATTTAAGGGATCTAAACCGTTGTGTGCAATACTCCTAGAACGAAATTGTTGAAAAAAGTCCGCAAAAAGAAAGACATCTAATTTCAAGTAGATCATCATATAATCTAACAAGTTATTACAATTATTCTCATTCCAGATTTGCTGAGCTCTCAAATATTGTGATTCAGTCACTTCAGGCCAAATTGGAGGTAATTCGAAAGTTGTTTCCAAGATTTCCAAACTTGTTGCGAAATTAAAAGGAAAAATACCTTTACAATCCATTATTGAACCAGTGAATACAGATTCAGTCAGTGGAAAGTTCGAAAGAGTTTTCACTGCATTATCTAATGATGCGCTAATGAATTGATAACTATCAATAAACCTAACTGATAATTTATTAATATGTGCTATCAATGATATAAATTTTTCCGTGGTAGTTGGAATTATATTTAAATTCCAAGAAGGAAAACTACTAAGACCATATTTCAAAATGTGATGAAGGTCATACCCCCTCAAGTTATGAAAGATAACGGGTAAATGTTTACGAATTCTCCTAGAAAGATTACAGAAACGACAGGCTGCACCGAGATAACGAGCAGAAAAGTGATCGTGATCTCTCGTTCGATTTCTAATAGGTTTCTTACAAAGATAACAATTCAAGCAAGTCCTAAAATTTCGTTCTTCATTAAACGATAAAGTAGACATTGGAGTATTACCATGAATGTCAAAATACGGTAGAATTATTGTGTCAGCAATTTCCTCAATCTTACTCAAAAATTCAAAGACACAATTTGAACCAATAAAACTATGATAGGATTTAGTATTATTAAAATTATTAACTAATAATAGTCCAGCTGATATTGGTAGATGCTTTTGGTGATATCTTATGTCACTAGGTAAAATTGACTCAAAGTCATCGTAATTACAAATGGTGGTGTTACTGTTTTTGAGAAATCATCAAATTCTAAATATTTATTTTGAGGAAGAGTGTATAAAGTCGTTCCTACCTGATTTTTAATACATAATGCATAATGACTGTCAAAAGCTTCCTGTAAACGAAAACCATTAAGACATCTAGGACACCATTGAGATTAAATTCTGACACTAACTATATCATCAGTATGGGAATTCATTAAGCGTTGTAAATTAATAACAGCAGTATAATGATATTGGCCATCATTTTCGAGGAGTAAAAGATATAATGGATCAACACCAGTCACTTTAGTACGATTAATGATATCCAAATGAGGATGATGAGGAACAAAATCATCATTTTCATTATCATCATCATTATTAATAACTGTTGGGTTATAAGACAATACATTAATGGCAAGACCTGGATTCTTTTCCTCAAACCTACGAATATTGCACAGTCTCATAGGGCAATCATCTATCTCGTCATAATTTAATTCACCAAGAAAGTTAGTGTAACTATACATATTACTACGATTACTTGTAAGGTTGTCATGTTTCAATAAAGCTAAGATACTATATATGAAACAAAGATCGTCACTGTTCTTAATATTAATAATTGCTCTCTTTCCTTTAAGTTTAAGAGGAGTTTTAATAAATCCATGACCAGTTAACCTATTTATTCACGAATATTTAGTCAGTGTGAAATGAATTTCCCTAATTTTAATTATAGTCCAACCACTTCCTAATTTACTAAATCTTTCAATTTTTTCATTTAATTTCCTAATTCCTTCAACAAGAAAATTATCAGAGAAAACATCAGCATTATTCGATAAAAACTCATCTTTTGTTATATCATCTTTTTCAAACTGAATTTTAACAACAAATTGAACTTTTACACTACCCATTTTATTTATTTCAGATAAAAGTCTTGTAACTATCCTATCAGTTAAAGTAATTTGATTAACATTAAATTCGTCAATATCAAATTTTAATACCCTACGAGTTCCTCTTAAATCTGATTCTACAATTGGTTCATTACCTATATTAACAGAACCACCTAATTGAATATCCTCGTCGTCATCACTAATTATAATAATCTCAGGTTTTGATACTTTTGTCACTCCGTAAGTTATATCAATATCAGCCTTTCTTTTATTAATTTTATTAATTTTAAAATCATCAGCTTTATAAATGGACTCAAAAAGCTCTTTTTTAGTAATTTTAAAATTGCTAAGATGATCCTTATGTTGAAGAAAGAAATCAGAATAGGGTTGGTTATGGTAAGTTTCACATATCAGGCATATAAAGATATCAACCCCATTAAATTTATGGTGATAATATCTAGTCATTGTATGATGACATTTATTATTGTGATTCGAAGATGAATTACAATAATTCGGGTAAAGTAAACCTATTTAAAATATATATATATATATATATATATATAATATTATAAAATATTAAAAAATATTAATTAATAAGATAAATAAATTATTACATAATTATTAAATTATGAAATGTTTTTACAAAAGGTTAAAAAATCTTCACTTTATGTAGAATAGTTTGAACCTTATGTCAGATATATGACCCTTATGTAATTTAACCTTAATAATTGTTAAAATAAAAAGTTTACATAATACCGAATCTATACGAATAAACTGATTATTTTAAAAACTATTAACATTTTCTTATTATATTTTTAATTAAAATATACAAGTTATTAAATGTTAGAAATTTAATAAAAATAATTAAACTACTAATTAAATTTAAAATAACATTACAATAAAATATTACTTACTTTGAATTTTCCTTTTTTTCTTTGAAATATTTGGCACAACATTTGAATAATTTGGTGGAATATTTGGCACAGCATTTGAATAATTTGGAATATTTGGCACAGCATTTGAATAATTTTGAAAAGCATTCATCATTGCGATATAATTTTGAAATGAATTCATCATCGCGATATAATTTTGATTGACCTATTTAAATAATTAATATAAAGAAAAAATATTTTTAATAAATCATACCATATTGTTGGCTTGTTGATTCGAAGAATCGTTAGTTTTATTATTATTATTATTATTGTTTGAATTCTAAATAAAATAATTTAAATGAAATAAAAATAGAAAAACGTACCATTTTGTTCGTAGTGGGGTATATGTAAAAAGTGATAATAATGAAAAGCCGTTTCTTTATATATGCATTATTATTACTACATGAAAATTACCCAATCAAAATAAAGCAAATAGCGTACACACATTACAAAAACACAAATAATACATTTATTAATATTTCAAATAATTTAATACACCAAGTAAACAGTTTTTATATGCACAATCATCTTCGTGTTCATAAAAGGGACATGATATGTTTCTTGGAAAATTCTGACTTTCTTTCATTGAATAATTTACAATTCTCAAAGTTGGAAAATATTTTTTTAACATTTCTTCCTTTCTTTCATTAGTGACATAGAAAATCGATGTTTTTCGATCAGAACCAATAGTACTTAAAATACACGTTGGACAGAAATAATTTTTACCGTCAAGTATCCGATCTTCATGATATTCATTTGCCGAGAACACCCAATGCAAGGGTTTTAAAACATTATTAGTATTAATCATACATAATTCTTTAATAACTAATCCACCAAATTCATTCTCAAAAACACTAATATCAATAAAATAACTAGACATTTTTATTAAAACTTTATTTAAAATCAACATGTTTATACATTGAGTTTAACCAAACAAGACAATATTGACCGCATGTTGTTGTAAATGGATCTTGATGTCGATGTTTATTGTAAACAATTGGTCGACCTATTGTTTCTAGTTTACTGACTAAAAGAGCTAGATAAGGGGTGGGCAAACTACGGCCCGCGGACCGCATGCGGCCCGTATGCATGTACATGTGGCGATCCTATGCGAAATTCATTTTCTTTGTTTGGAGCTTAGACTTGCAGTTTTGCCTATATTTTTGAAATGTATTTCTTATTGCTTTGATTCGAATTTATGGATATTTAATTGATTTTATGGCTCCAGAATATTATTAATTACTGGTCATTACTAGTTAACATTGAAACTGCTTTTCCGTTCAACCAGAAGAGGCTTTTATTTACAATTTACATTTTGAAAGGCTTTGTAAAAATTGTAATTTTAAAGCGAATAGACTTTGAATTACCCATGAGTGTTGCTAAAAAAAGAAAGATTGAAGACGAATGTCGTGTTTTTAATGTCGAATGGACTGCTAAATACTGCTTCACGAGCGTTGGGAGCAAAGCAGTCTGCTTGCTGTGCCGTGAGTGTGTGAGCGTCTTTAAAGAGTACAACTTAAAAAGACACTACGAAACAAGATATTTGGATTTCGGGCGCAATTTAACAAACGAAGAGAGAAAAAAGAAATGCCAGGAGTTGGTTAATAATTTAAAGAAGCAGCAAACTGTTCTCACCAAACATTCTGTAATACAAGATACTGCAACCGAGACCAGTTTGATGCTGTCCCATAAGATTGTAAAACGTAACAAGCCCTTTTCTGACGGCGAGTTCATTAAGTTCATTAAATTCACAAAATATATATGCGGCCCCCAATAACAATCAAGTTTTCTATGTGGCCCTTTATAGAAAAGGTTTGCCCACCCCTGAGCTAGATAATAGAATCCCATTGGTTCGAAAACATGTATCTTGTTTGGTTTCACATATATTGCAATCCAATGCTCACCACCTAGAGTAGATGATTGGGTATTGATGACTATAGCTTGATTATCATCAATATATGGGATTTTATCTAACGGGTAAACACCAATAAACTCATTTCCCAAAAGTTGTTTTCCAATTTTATTAACCTGAATAGAACTAATTTAATTAAATTATTTGTTAAATTAAAACTTACTTCATGATATTCTGATTACATTGAGTTATCATATTTATACTAACTTTTTAAACAAGTACTGTTCTATTTGCTGTGATTTGGATTTCGTTTTCAAATACACCATATATTATTACATGTGCTGGTTCCTCGACAGATTTAGCAAACTTGATATCTAATCGTAAATTTCCGTTTTGAGGTAACTGACTTTGATTCAAATCAAAATCAGGGGCCAAAACAAAAGTAAAGAATGGGTATTTTGATTTAAATTCATCAAGATATATACCACAATTCAGGTTTTTATCCAAATATCCCATATTTCTTACAATACTTTGCATATATGTAGCACAAAAATTGTCTTTTTCAAAATCTTGAGTATATGTCTCTCGATAATCAGTGTTTTTCGATAAAGACAATGAAGTTACATTAAAATATTTGAATTTCGAACTTGAAGCCGTGTATGAACCATTGTATTGAGATTCACTTTGAAAAGTTACAAGAATAAAATTAGGCATTCTTCTATCTCCAAATATTTGTTCCTTGTAAAATGATGATGCACCTTTTCCGATAGCAAATTGTACAATTTCTTTTGTTTTGATTGGATAAATTGCATGTTTAGAATTAAGACCAAGTTGATGACCAGCTAATACTGATGCTTCAACCCGAACTCGACGAATCATTAATTTAGCATCCACTAATTGACAAGTTGGTTCTCCCGTTTTTGAAAATAGTGATAATGCCGAATCAGATCGTTTCAATCTAATGTGTACATTAACTCCAGGAAGTAGATATTTAGGTTGATCCATGAAATCAAACTGTAGTGAGGAGCACATTGTAAAAACCTTGAGCCTTTAATCCAATTTTTTCTTTCTTCAGAACTTCCATATCCCATAGGTGTAAGACAAGTATTTTTGGTATCACCCTTATAATTTAAAATAGTTTCACTTATTGCTTTATGTGCATACGTATTGTTCCCACCTTCAATCTTAATTTGATTAAATCCAAGAATTGCATCTTTAAAAAGTGTATGAAACATGTAATTGTTTGGTTTTATGTCTGAAGTATCAACCAAATCTTTTCTGTCAAAATTTATAACTTTAATTTGAACAGTTAATAAAGTATCATTCAAATTCAAATATTCAGTTTGAGAACCATTAATATAAAATTCAACATCATTTCTACTATCAGTAATGGAATTCATTGGAAATACTTCTTCAAATGCCCCATATTCAATAACTGCTTGAGGCGCTGGTCGATCAAATATGCATAATTCAGATTTACCACAGATCATTTTTGGAATATAGTTCAATTTCCTTTCATTCGTTTGTTTATATATCTCCCATGTTTTCTACGTTTCGGTTGAGATCCACCTGTTGCATTATATTGAGATTCTTCCGCATTAAACATGTTTGCTACATCGGGTATCAGCGATGTTACATTAGGTAATGCTTTACTAATTTCAGATAAAGCGTTTGTTTTCAATGATGGTAATATTTTTTGATCATTCATTATCACATCATTTGCGGTTTTCATACCAAAACTACCTAAACGCATAAGAATCGGTAATCCAAATCGGCCAATGGTTTTCAACCAACCTGATCCGTACTGTTTACCGATAAAATATGGTATTTCCCCACCAGTTTGACTGTTACTATACAATGACAATATATCTGGATTAATCATCTAATTTACGGAAATGTAATGTCAAATGAGTTTTTGAATCTTTAGGAAATTTAATGAGATTTCCACTATCGTCACGAATATTAATTTCTATATTGTTTATACATGTTCTTGCTACTGGTAAATACATGGGATTTTCTATTTGTATTTGCACAACTTCATCTTGTTCATATTCTTTAATCCATACCGCTTTCAGAAGAGAAACTAATGAATCTCCAACATTTATCGGGTCAATAATATCACTGTAAATGAACATTTGTTGATGATGATTAAATATTTTTCCTTTGCGAATTCCAGTAAATTGTCTCTCATTATATAATTGGTTCTCTAATCCTAATGTTTTGACTAAGTTTTCATCAAATACAATTTCTTTTATGTTTTCACGGAGACTGAATTCGAATATATTTTCTTTAATTTCGAAGGTATTGAAAATATGAGAGCAATTTAACGCGATATAGTTAAATAAGTCTTGAAGATATTTGATGTATAAATTATCAGTAAATGTAAAAACTGATTCACTTATTGCAGTATACGTCAACTTTATTTTGAGAGTATTACCTACACCGTCAATAGCTGGTGGAATTAATATTTGCATTGTTTCACTTGTACTTTAAATAGTTAATTCGGTAACTCCCAATCGTTTCGCACTTTCCACATCTTCAAATGTTATTTCAAATGGATATAAATCACAAGAAATATTTAAAATTCCCCTAGTAATGTATATGTAGCAATAATCGTTTAATTGAGTCATTGGTGCATAAGGTTCAATAATATAATTAGTGCTAACTGTTTTCAATACATTTTCTTTGTATTCAATTTTAGCATTACTATAAAATGGAAATGTATTGTATACAAATGTGTAATCAAGTAAAGTAACTTCCCAATTACCATTTAAATAAATAGGATTTTGAAAACTGACCATAAATTTGCTAACCTGATTATCTGGATGTATTTTTGGACAACTATTAGTCGGTAGAATGGTATAAAAATTCATTTTATAGATCCATGTTGGGTTTTGATATCCATGCCACTTGACATAAATTTGTTTATCTTTATTCAACATTTTAGTTTTCAATATTTTTTCAATTCTAAATACTGTGGGTGAAGGAATAACTTGGAGCTCTTGTTCGTAGAATTTACAAGATACTTGATTATTTTCACTATCTTTAATGACATACATGACCGGATTTTGAACTGTATCGATTTTTGAAATTTGAAAAAGCTCATCACTCCAATTGTTGTCGAAATTCTTGATGAATGGAGAAGCAGATATTTTAGATATTCGAACATGATCATTGACTTTATATTTTGGCTTTTTAATTTTATCTTGAATATCAAATCTATCTTTTGAAGTCACATCAATAGGTTTCAAACCCTTAATACCTCTGTGGGGTGTGTGATTGTAACTCTTAATAAATTTTGGTAAAACAGTTATCCATGTTTTATTGCCTTGATAGACAAAATACTTTTTAAGTTTATCTCTTAATGTTCGATTAAATCGTTCAACATGAACGGCTTTAAATTGTGAAAATACCGAATAATGATTTATTCCTTTAATAATTTCTTTAACTTTACTATTGTAAAATTCTTTACCTAAATCTGTTTGTAAATTAATTGGTTTTCCATTTTTAAACATTGATTTTATTGCTAAAGCCATTTCATTTGCAGATTTTGTTTTGACTGGGATTGCACGAGCAAATCTACTGAAAACATCAATACAAGTCAAAATATATTTGTAATCCTTGTTAATTTTAGAAAATGGAATCATTTCCATCAAATCCATTTGCCATAAATCTTTAATACCATATGTTTTATACGCTCTTGTATTAAAGCGTTTCAACATTGGTTTATTCAGACTGTATGCCAGTTGACCTGATAACCAATTTTTCGTCTCTTTTTTCGAATTTGTAACTTTGTTTTTTAACTTTTCTACCCCACCAAAACCTGCTTCGTCTTCTGGATTTGTCCAAATCTTCTCCATTACAACAGGAAGATTTAAAATTTAGTATGAGATTAGGTAATGAACTAGTTGTGTCCATTGTTTATATTGATTGTCCTATTACTCCTCCCAATAATGATAATGCTAATGGAAGTAATGCCCCAATAAAACCACCTTGTTGTTTATATACTATTTTACGCATTTGCTTTCGATTTTTGGAATTTACCAGTGATAACAACGGTTTCTTATGCTTGTTCAAAACATTTTTAATTGATTTACTGATATTTACTTTACCTTTTACAACTTTAACAGTAATATCAAGCAAATCATTGATGACGTAATTAGGAAACGACTGTAAAATACTCATTCTTTTAATGCTTGGAGCCTTTAATAGTACATTAAAATATGGAAAGCTGCGATGACTTGATTCTTGTGGAACTGATTTTGTTTTCTTTGGAACTGATTTAACTGAATTGTGTGAAATGAGATTAATTGCAGGGATATTTTTAGTTATAAATTTTTTCGATGGTGTGAAACTAGTTTTGGTGGAATTATTGTTTCACGTGCCTTTATAAAAACATTTCGAAGTTTTTTACTACGGGATTTAAGTAACATCATTGTTGAAAAATAATAATTTCAACTTTGTTTATAAATCATGCTACCTTCTTTGTTAAAGATATCGGTTTTAACCCGTAAATCATCTGGACATATTTGTGTAAAATCAAGAAACATATATCCGTATGGAATTTTGGTTGCATCTTGAAATGCACGGATCAAGAAATTACGATTATTAGGATAAGTTTGTCTTGCAAGGAAATCAATTACAGTTGCATCTCTTGGATTTTTAAAAACAACCAAATATTGAACATTCAAGTTTCGAGTTCTATGGGCTCCGCCTTGATGAAATAGATTCTGTGTTATAAAAATAACTGTTACGCCTTTATGTCTAGAAATCTTTGTAAATAAATTATTAAAATCCTTTTCTTTATTGGCTTCTTGATACAAATCATCGATAATAATTACATCACCTTGTCGTAATCTATTTGACCAGTTTTTATCGAATCCTTTTATTATTGTCATTTTTATTTTACAAAATTGGTCTTGTGTCATCCCATGTTCGTCATCAGCTCCCCTGTGCCAATATATTTTATTAAATTATGACTTAAACATATTTGATTGTAATAATTTACAAACAAATAATGTTTTCCCACATCCGCTTGGACCAATAATTTGATATACTGCATCATTTCTTAATTCCATTTTAATTATTTTTATCTAATAATATAATTTATATTTGTTTTAATTAATTGTTATACATGAATAAAAAATATTCAAATATAGTTACATTATTAATGCTTAGCAATATAAATTATTATTTTTATTATTATTTTTATTAATATTAGTTTATTATTATTATTATTATTATTATTATTATTATTATTATTATTATTATTATTATTATTATTATTATTATTATTATTATTATTATTATTATTATTTGTAAAATTTGCATCTAAATTATCTTTAAAAATTATTTCATTAAAATTTTCATTTCTCAAAAGCTGACTATCATTCAAACTTTTTTATAATAGATTAAAAATTATTACTTTAATTTACTTATTTAAAATTCTAGACCATTGATTAGTTAATTTTAAAATTTTAGCCCTTAATTTACTTTAATTCAATTTTTAGACCTTTAATTTGCCTATTATTATTATTATTATTATTATTATTATTATTATTATTATTATTATTATTATTATTATTATTATTATTATTATTATTATTATTATTATTATTTTTATTATTATTTTTATTATTATTATTATTATTATTATTATTATTATTATTATTATTATTATTATTATTATTATTATTATTATTTTTATTATTATTTTTATTATTATTATTATTATTATTATTATTATTATTATTATTATTATTATTATTATTATTTTAATATTATTATATTGTGGATTGGTGGCAAAGTGGTGAATTTACTTTTTGATTTTTGGTTTTGAAGTTAGGTATGAGGTTCAATTCCAAGTATGGGCGACTTTTTTCAAAATTAATTTTTACATGTTATTTTTAATATAGATTGAATCAGCATGCTTTAATTGCTATAAATTGAAATTTTCATAAAAATCGGTTAATTATTTTTACTTAAAGGTTCATAGTATTTTCTCACCTCCTGGTATAAAATGCAGTAAAAAATCATTAAATAATAATTGATATTAATTTTCAGACCATTTGGGGATTTATTTTATTATACTTTGTGATTTCATCAATTATTTTGTGTTGTACCCTTTAAATAACAATAGAAAAATTTCATCTATTGACCATTTTTAATATGAGGTATGCAAATGTTATGAAATGTATAAAAGAATGAAAATGATCCATTTATAATACATAGAAACTATTAATAGAAGTAGTAGTAGTAGTAGTAGTAGTAGCTGTCGCAGTCGTGGTCGTGGTCGCAGTCGTGGTCGTGGTCGTGGTCGTGGTCGTGGTCGTGGTCGTGATCGTGGTCGTGGTCGTGGTCGTGGTCGTAATCGTAGTCGTGGTTGCGGTCGTGATCGTAGTCGTAGTCGTGGTTGCGGTCGTGATCGTGTAATGGTCTTCGTTGTATTTTAGCATTGGTCGTACTCGGTTGTATTAATAGTCAATAGTACTGGATGTTCACATAGACTAGTACTAGTAGTCGATGTGTGTCTGTTGTTGTATGAATAGTACTGGATCCTTATGTAGAGTAGTCAATAGTACTGGATCCTTATCACCAGTGTACTAGATGTGTGTGTGTGGTTGCCAGTGACCACTAAGTATGACGACACAGTTACCATGGTCAGTATATTGAGTCATCAATAAGTGATCAGTTAGCAACAGGTTCGTATATGACGTAATTAGCACGTGAGTGGTCAGTTAGTAACAATGTGTGCATGACGAAATGGACACGTGACTGGTCAGTTAGTAACAGTGTGTGTATTCTGTAAAGGTCACGCGTGAGGCCAGTTAGAAACTACATTTATGTTACGTAATAGCCACGCGAATGGCCAGTTAGAAACAGTGTGTGCATTACATAATCGGTCATTATTACGTAATTAATATACCCCCCCCTTGTATCTAACGGGCTCACATCCTTCTACTATAAACATTATTTTGTAGTTAATTGCTATTATTTTTATGTGTTTTCCGTTGGTACTTGGTTTTGTCAAGAATATAAGAAGAAAGAAGTAGTACACATTTTACTTGACGAATTTTTAGGCGGAATTTTATTTTCCGCCTCTACAGGGCCGCGTGGATCAGTTTTGAATAATAACATGTTGTCCAGTTCAATATAATAAGATAATGCCATCATTGAACATCCTAATGGTCGCCTCTCAGCCGATTGGGAATAGAGTTGATCAATATCCGCCATAAAAGAACATATTATATCACAAGTCATTTTATGTCCAATTTCAGAATTAAATCGAGCTGCTTCCATTTGTGCACGACATACTTGAGATCGACAATCAGGGATCATACCAATCATAACACCTCCAGTACTTTCAGTAATATTAAACAATCTCGTAGCTGAACTCGTCTCAATCATTTTATCGGGAACTTTTCCTTGGAAACCAGTATAAATGAGATCGCCTTTCACAAAGTTAATATTTTGAAAAGATGTAAGACAGAATTTCTGATCACAACCTACATCACATCGCAAATTCATTTCGACCGCCATTTTTTGAATTTCATTCATCATAATTCCAACAGATTTCAATTTAAAACCAATTTAAAACAATTCCACCAAATTTAATCGAATAAAACAAACCAAAATTCCAGAAATCACCACAAAATTCACAAATTCAATAATTTCTACCAAATTAATAGTAATAAAATTTCAAAATTAACAATGAAACCTACTTCTAAAAATCAATCGAATTTCCATTGCTCGCGTCTGTGTGCGCACACCAACAATAATTGGTCTAACCAGACCGCGCACACAGACGCGATAGAAAAAAGCCAAAACTGCCAGTCCAGAGGCAATCCCCCTCTGACTGGTCGAAACAATAAGCAAATATGAGATGTTGAATAAACTTTGTATTTTGTTTTTAATTTTTAGTATTTTATGTGTTATTTATTATTAATTATTATTATTATTATTATTATTATTATTATTATTATTATTATTATAAGAACATTCTTGGCTTCTTGCAAAGATCTTGAAACCTTTATTGGACACGATACCACATCATCTTCAAAGCAGTGACTGCCTAATGACAAGATTAAATAATAACATAACTTCTCATAGAGAATTCAAATACCCATTTAGTCTTGATGTCGTATCACTATACACATCTATTGAACCAAAAGAGGCTATTCAATGTTCAGAAAAGAAATTAAAAGAAAGCAACTTGTTAATTATGGAAATGAATATCGAGAATATCACCAAACTACTTACTGTTATCCTCGAGAACATCTATTTTACCTTTGAGCAAAATATTTATAAACAAGTTAAAGGTCTGCTTATGGGTTCTGCCATATCAGGACTGCTAGCAATCATCTTTATGGATAACCTCGAACAACATACACTGGGGATCATACAACCCATCGGTTTCAATGCAAGATATGTAGATGATATCTTCATCACTACGAAAACAGAAAAGAAGCGGAGGAAATGTTTCATACATTCAATGCGGCTCACCAAGATATTAAGTTCGAAATCGAATATCCGGAAGAAGATGGATCACTCAATTTATTGGATTTGAGAATTAAAATAGAAGCAAATACTCCAACATATGGATTCTATAGAAAACCAGCTCGCAAAGAAATATTTATGCACCAAAGAACAGCGCTTCCATACTTACAAATAGTACATGTCATATGAAACGAGAAACGAAGAATAGCCAATCGATGCACTGTAAAAAAACGAAAACTTTATAAAACAATCAAATTTCAATAAAATCCTACACAGAAACGGATACCAAGGTGAGGACATTGAAAGAATGAATTCTACCCCAAAAAGATCTAGGGAATTAACACAAAAGAAAAAGCAATATTTCTATCTTAATATCCCATTCATCAGTGACATACTCAACTTCAAGATCCTAAAAGAATTTAAACGGCAGGGCTTTAGCAGGCAACATAAATAGAGAAAACAATTGCACAATGAAAAACTGCCAGACACCGAAAGAAATGTGCTTTAGAAAAAAACATCGTCTATTGCATCACGTGCAATGTATGCAAAGAAATCTACATTGGAAGTACCCTCAGGACCTTGCACCAAAGAGTTAAAGAACATCTATATCCTGGTGGAACATCCTCGTTGGGCAGACATCTCCGGCAGTGTCAGCCAACAGAGGAAAGAAAAAAAATATTTCAATAGAAATCATAGCTAATGGAAACATCCAAAAGACAAATTTCAGATTCAAAGAACCAATTCTCATCATAAACAGACAGCCGAAGATTCTGAAAATAATAATAATTTTTATGAGTCATTGTCTTTGTTCTAAAATTATTATTGGATCAAAAATGTTATTAAAAATAGATTCAAAATGTTACTAAAAATCGATGTCTTTGTTACTATAAATATAATGACCTTGACGAGTTACAAATGAGTCATTGTCTCTGTTCTAAAGTTATTATGAGTCATCGCCTTTGTTCTAAAAATATTATGAGTCATCGGATGAGTCATTGTCGTTGTTCTAAAAATATGATGTGTCCTTGGATGATAGGAATCTATAACTCATCTTAAAGGTCTTGCACTGGGCTTTAAGATGAGCTATCGGTCAATAAAATCTGTTGAGGGGAACATTAAAGTTTGGGATGAAAAATGTAGGGGCTCTCTGGACCAATTAATTAAAAAAGAAATGACTTTGACCTTGACCTTTTATTAAAAAAATATATGTGGTCCAGAGGGCCCCTGGTCTGGGGAGTCCCAATCCATCTACTATTTGTAATTACATTTATTTAAACATTACATAATTTGATCTTCAAAGAAATCGTTCTATTTTTCCTCATAAAAAATATTCATATTAACTTATTTAAATGATAAATTCCAATTTTTCTTTTGATATCGCAGTATGAGATTTGTATACGTCCACGATATGCAGATATTTATGTATTTGCATGGGATGACAGTCAGTGAGTCTTCACAATTTCGGTTGAATGGATCGATAGTGTCCGTCATCGACATTTATATGTACTATGGAAGATTTTCTGTGGTTAGGTTAGTCGGAAGAAACCGATTCGGCCCGACAGATAATGAGCACACGGCCGGAACGATTGTAGTAGGAGCCATGCTGTTATCGCAGGCGAGCATGAATTCGAAACGACTTGAATGAATAGAAACGCTATGAATTTGAATTCACATGATACCGACAACAGTTTGTCAACTTTCGTCTTCGCCAAACTTTGCTGAGAACCGTATATAAGAAAAAAATCAATAATCTTACATTATAGAAACATTCATACTTACTTTCCTTTCACGCTGATGTTCTCATTTATAGTGCAGTGAGATACATCTTATACTATAGAAATCTAAATAGTGGAAGAAAATTAAAAACTACACATAAGCAAAACATATACTCAAAAATACATATAAACTTTTGATTCATAGAAATGCATCGCTGATATACGTTTCTATCATAACTTTATTTTAGACAATTTTTAGAAAAAAAAATTTCCCTGAAATTTTTTTAAAATATATTTTAAATGAAATTATCAAGAGCAGATGAATTTGGTTCAATGTATCTTCAATCCAGATTTGATTTCCTGAAAGAAGACCCTCATATTGAGCTAAAAAAAATTACAAAAATTACAAAAATTATTTTCCCAAAAATATCACCAAAAATATGTATTTTTCTAAAACATTTAATAATTTTTGTAAGATTATTGATTTTTTTCTTATATACGGTTCTTAGCAAAGTTTGGCGAAGACGAAAGTTGACAAACTTTTGTCGGTATCATGTGCATTCAAATTCATAGCGTCTCTATTCATTCAAGTCGTTTTGAATCAATGCTTGCCTGCGATAACATTCGGTAAAGGAAAATTGTGATTCCCTACGTTATCTATGGAAAATTGATCTACCAATCTGTCGGCTTTCACTTTTTATTCGATTTTTACAGACTAATTGATTTATTCCACCAATCACGTATACTAAACTGCTATATTTGGATGTTATCGATTTTCCTACGTTTCCAAAATATGATGACGTTGGGATTTCCTAGGCTGTTCGACGAAAATTCTCCCGATCTAACGGTTTTGCAGATTTACTTACGATGATCAGCGGAACTTGGAAATTTACTTTACTTGTCTACGACTTCGCAAATTTTTCACTAATCATTTTTGGAACTAAATATTCTATTGTCTGTTTATTAAAGTCAAAATTGTTGCATGGCTCCTATTACAATCGTTCCGACCGTGTGCTCATTATCTGTCGTGCCAAATCTGTTTCTTCCGACTAACCTAACCACAGAAATCTTCTATAGTACATATAAATTTCGATGACGGACACGATCGATCCATTCAACCGAAATTGTGAAGACTCACTGACTGTCATCCCATGCAAATACATAAATATCTGCATATCGTGGACGTATACAAATCTCATACTGCGATATCAAAAGAAAAATTGGAATTTATCATTTAAATAAGTTAATATGAATATTTTTTATGAGGAAAAATAGAACGATTTCTTTGAAGATCAAATTATGTAATGTTTAAATAAATGTAATTACAAATAGTAGATGGATTGGGACTCCCCAGACCAGGGGCCCTCTAGACCACATATACCCCCCCCGGGTGGATTAAAAAATAAAAGTTCAAGGTCAAGGTCAAATTTTATTTAAATAAAAGGCCAAGGTCTAAATCATTTCTTTTTTAATTAATTGATCCAAAGAGCCCCTACATTTTTCATCCCAAAATTTAATGTTTCCGTCAACAGATTTTATTGAACGATAACTTATCTTAAAGCCCAGTGCAAGACCTTTAAGCTGAGTTATAGATTTTTATCATCCGATGACTCATCATATTTTTAGAACAAAGACAATGATTCATCCGATGACTCATAATATTTTTAGAGCAAAGGCGATGACTCGTCATAATTTTAGAACAAAGACAATGACTCATTCGATGACTCGTCAAGGTCATTATATTTTTAGTAACAAAGACATCTATTTTTAGTAACATTTTGAATCTATTTTTAGTAACATTTTCGATCCGAACATTGATCCGATGACTCATCATATTTTTAGAACAAAGGCAATGACTCATCCGATGACTCATCATATTTTAGAACAAAGACGATGACTCATCATATTTTTAGAACAAATGTGATGAGTCATCCGATGACTCATACGATGACACATCATATTTTTAGAACAAAGACAATGACTCATAAAAATTATTATTATTTTCAAAATATTATTAATTGATCAAGTGGGCCCATACTTATTTTCATCCCAAAAATTAATGTTATTACTAACATGCTTTATTACTTTAAGATCTTTCTAATGAGATATAGAAATATTTATAATCATTATTAATTTTAAAGATATTAACGCACGCGCGGAAGATGTTATTATTAATATTATTATTATTTTCAAAGACAAGTTCAAAATTTTATTATTATTATAATAATAATAATTATTATATATACCCCGAGTTTATCCGACAATATATTTTGTCCCCCTGTTGGTACTGCTCACACTCAACAACTCACATAGGTACTGCTCATAAGTGTGAGCACACAGTCGTTATAATAATTAGCAATAGAAATATAGTTTTCATGGTGTATCAAATCAGAACTCTTATATTTTATACATTTATAGTCTCTCAACCAATCAGACTCATTTGGTATTAGTATAAATAAAATATTAAGTTTTAAATTATTATAGAAATGTCGCAAATAAATTTCATTGAAAACCTGGTAAATGAGGTAGTCAACAAGAACATTATCAATAGCCTCAGTTTCCTGATCGATCGGACCGAAAAAATTATTGAAGGCAACCATATTGATTACGAGGATATGCTGAATACGGAATGCCTTGAAACCAAGAAGTTTTATATTAACCGGATATTTAATTGTCTTTGCGATGAAGATATGAAGTGGACCCGAATAATTGTAGGGTTCACTTATATGAAGATTATCATCGAAAAAAGTTTATGGGACTCGACACATTACGATCAGTGGTCACAAGAAGTAATTTTTTATAATCTATATATTTTAATAATATTCATTTCTAGATAATCAAGTCCAAGTTTACTGCATGGATAGAAGCCAGTGGCGGATGGGGTATATTGAATCAACTCGCCCGAAATGTCAAGGAAATGAACCTTCATAAAAGAAAATTTAAAAACTATTTTAAACTTGCAACAAGTGTTGCTATTTTGTATGTTATTTGTCGTTTTTTAAATAAAAATTAATGTAGTTATGTTGTTTTATTTTTAAAATAAATATACAAGAAATAATTAACTGAAATTTATTAATTAACACATTCACAATCATCATCTCCACATTTCATAATATTTTCAATGACATGATCTACGCAATCGTTACAGTCGTTCGTAATATTTTCCATATCTTTAGGTTTATCTATAGATTCATAGATTTCATCATCAATTTTTTGGATGTCATCGGTTTCTTCGTGATCATCAAATCCTGAATCTTGACTCTCAACTACCCAGAATTTTTATACTATTTTGCCAAGCAATAGTTGCCCATTAATTCATCCAGACAATCAAGCCAGCAAATTCATGGTCAATCTCCAGAATCCGATTTCTTGACATTCGTGTACAACACATTCCCATTTTATAGTCAATGTAGAATTGATTTCAAAAGGAATGTTGTGAAAACATGTACTGGTATCTTTATTATCAGTAATTATGATAAAACATAATATTCCGAATCAAATATTAGATCCGCATTGCTATATGTTTAACAAGGATGGATTAAATATCAGTTGTGATTTTAAACCATTTACAATAACATTCGCAACTATTGAAGATGCCAAACGATTTGGTTGCAATAAATTGAAAAATATTGTTACGGAAACAGAATATTTATTACGCTTTTTTTTGAAGCAAACAGTTTAATGAAAGAAGAAATCAAAATATCAGTGTCGTATAATAATGAAGTTGAAGAAACATTCACCTTTGCTGACGAATTATATTTTGATAAACTTGATATGTTACTTAAATATTTAGAATTCAATTGTTCACACATATTTAAAAATTTGGAAATTGTGAAAGATTTGTTGTTTACCTTCAGTTTGAATGATGACGTTTGCGAAGTTACATTTGATAAAAATTTGGCAAATTCACTTGGATTAGAGAAGCAAAAATATTGAGAAAAATCGACTGGTATACGTAAACCAAGAATACTAGAACATCATCAACAAATGTTCATATATACTAACATTATTGAACCCATAATTGTTGGCGATTCCAGTGTTCCTCTATTGAAATCGGTATGGATTGGAAAATATGAACATGATGAAGTTGTCAATATAAATATCGATAATCCCATGTATTTACCAATAGCAAGCTCATGTATAAACAATATAGAAATAAATATTCGGGATGATAGTGGCTAAACTTATAAACTTTCCAAAAGATTCAAAAACTCATTTGACATTACATTTTCGTAAAGTAGATGGCTAATTCTGATATTATTAGTATGTATAGTGGTTGCCAATCTGTCGGTGAATTATCATATTTTATTGGTAAACAGTACGGTTCGTGTTGGTTGAGAACAATTGGTAGATTTGCACTACCTATTCGTATGAAAACTGCAAAAGATGTTATTATGAATGAACAGAAAATATTGCCATCTCTAAAAACAAATGCTTTGGCAGAATTAGGGAAGGTTTTACCAGGGATTGCGGGTATGTTTCAAAAAGAGAAAGCTCCAGCTCCAGCTTAAAAACGTAAAAGTCATGGAATATCACGTATAAACAAACGAATGAAAGGACAAGGACATAGAACAATATTTGCAAAATGATTTGTGGTAAATCTGAATTATGTATATTTGATAGACCATCGCCCCAGGCTGTAATTGAATTTGGGGCCTTTGAGGAAGTTTTTCCTATGAATTCAATTACCGATAGTAGAAATGATATAGAGTTTTATATTAATGGTTCGCAAACTGAATATTATGATTTGAACGATACTTTATTGACTTTTCATATCAAGGTTGTAGATAAAAATAGAAAAGTTTTGGATTCCAATGCAGATGTAATACCGAACAAATTCCTGTTTCATACTCTTTTTAAAGATGCAGTGTTGGGATTTAATAATATCAAGATTGAGGGCGGAAATAATACATTCATTCACAAAGCATTAATAGAAACTATTTTAAATTACAATTCCGATACTAAAAATACATGTCTTACTCCTATGGGTTATGCGGCAACAGATGATGAAAGAAAAAAGTGGGTTAAAGGCTCAAAGGTTTTCACCGTGTGCTCATCATTACAACTCGATTTTATGGATCAACCGAAATATTTACTACCGGGAGTTAATGTACATATTAGATTAAAAAGGTCCGATTCTGCATTATCTCTTACTAGTGCAACTGGTGCACCATTATGTCAATTAGTTGATGCAAAATTGATGGTGAGAAGAGTTCGAGTAGACCCCTCTGTATTAGCTGGTCATCAATTAGGTCTTAATTCAAAACATGCAATTTATCCATTAAAAACAAAGGAAATTGTACAATTCGCAATTGCTAAAGGTGATTCATCATTCTATAAAGAACAAATATTTGGTGATAGAAAAATGCCTAATTTTATTCTGATTACATTTCAAAGTGAAACACAATATAACGGATCATATACTGCTTCCAGCTCAATTTTCAAAACCTTTGGTGTTACATCATTGACTTTGTCGAAAAATACTGACTATAGAGAAGCATATATTCAAGATTTCGAAAATGATAATTACTGTGCGACATATATGCAGAGTATTGTTAGAAATCTGGGTTATTTAGATATAAATTTGAATTGTGGAATAACTCTAGAAGAATTTAAAACCAAATATCCATTTTTTACATTTGTTTTAGCCCCCCGATTTTGATTTAAATCAGAATCAATTACCCTAAAACGGAAATTTAAGACTGGATATTAAGTTTGCAAAAGCCATTACTGATCTTGTGCATGTTATTATATATGGAGTATTTCAAAATGAAGTTCAAATTACTTCAAATAGAACTGTGCTAGTATAAATGTATACAGAAATATAGAAAGTTGTCATGGAGTAAGTTGTTTTGATACTGTTTAATTTATTAAAGTCAATAGAATTGGAAAACAGATATTGGGGAATGAATTTGTAGGAGTTTTTCCTCTCGATAAAATCCCATATTTGAGCATTAATCAAGCCATAATCGTCAATACTCAATGGTCTCATCTTGGTGGAGAACATTGGATTGCTATATATATATATATGAAACCTGGTAGTATATTCGTGTTCGATCCAATAGGTTTCTATTACCCTGCTATGTTGGTATCAAAACTACAAACAATGGGGAAACCTATTGTGTATAATAAAACTATGTTTCAAAATCCATTGACACAAACATGTAGTCAACATTGTTTATCTTGGTTGTTGTATAAAAAATTTGATGTTTAGTAAATGTATATTGTATCATTTGTTGTTATTATTATTTTAATTATTATTGTAATTATTATTGTAATTATTAATATTATTATTATTATTATTATTATTATTATTATTATTATTATTATTATTATTATTATTATTATTATTATTATTAATATTATTAATATTATTAATATTATTATTAATATTATTATTAATATTATTATTTTTAATTAAATTTATTATTATTTTGAAAAATATTATTATCCAAATAAAGACAACACATACATTGAGCATGCACAGTACAAAGTCGTGACTAGCAAAGATAGTCAGTCACATGAAGTAGATGCCATATGATTGGCTGAGAGAGGAAAAATATTCAGTTTATACATATAATGATGCCCCCACTGCTATTGGGGAAGATTCAGATGATGATTCCGATGATTCTGATTCCGATATGGAATCGAAATGTTAGTTTTATTTATTTTTAAAGTATATTTTAAAGTAAATTTTCAATTATTTTAAAGTAAATATTAAATTATTTTCTTAACAACTTTCAAATTTCTTAAAAATAATAAGGAAATTGATGCTTAAAATGTTTCTGAAGATATTATGAAATGGAAAATATTATGAAATGTTCATGAAGATATTGTGAAATGGAAAATATTATGAAATGCTTCTGAAGATAAAATGTTTATGAAACTGATCCGGAAATTATTAAGTTGTTAAGAAAATAAACTACATTTCTTCTCATATAATAATAATAATATTAATCACATTTAATATAATAATTTAGTAGATAATAATTGCCCTCATTAAATGTAGTCTGAAGCGAGCATGCAGCTACATCATTCAATATAATAATTTAGTAGATAATAATTGCCCTCATTAAATGTAGTCTGCGGCGAGCATGCAGCTACATCAATAATAACGTGAATAATAATAATAATAATAATAATAATAATAATAATAATAATAATAATAATAATAATAATAATAATAATAATAATAATAATCATAATAATAATAGTAATATTAATAATAATTCAACAATCAGATACCAACAACAACCAAATACTTACAACCAACTACCAACAATTTACAACTAGATACCAAGTACCATGTACTTCTAATAACAAAGTACTAACAATCACATACCTACACATAAAATAATAACAATTAAAGATAATTTCTCATTGATTGATCATAATTCTTCAGCAATTCAGGCAATCATTTTCAAGCAATTATAGCAAACTAAATAACAAATTTCAGTATATCCTACAATAATTTTCAAGTAGATTTCAAATATAGTTTATCTGTCCTTGATAAGGTTAACTGACCAAGCTTATGATTTTATTATTTAAAAGTTAAGCAATGTGAAAACATTCTTAGGAAATATAATTATTCCAAAATTATTTAGTCAAATTCAATATCATTACAAAGTCATCATCATCAAGTTTATCTTATTGTAAAAACTCTAATTAAAATATTTTTAATTTAAAATTAAAAAACAAGTCAATAAAAAAACATCAAATTATTAAGAAATTAATTAAATTTATCTTGGAATTAACTTTATAATTCTCTTTATTTCATGTTCCAAAGTTCTTTAAAGTTGTGAAACACGTTCTCAATTTTATTGTGGGCAACGCGTTATTTTACACAGTTCTCGTTATAACATATCTATTTTGCAATAAAGGAGATTGCTGTAATAAATTGGTATTCAATGCATAACGAGTTTGGGAAATATAATTAGGGAATAGTTGGAAAATTTTTGCAGGTTATTAGATTTTATTAACATTCTGAAAATTTCTAAATTCTGTCACCATCGGACTGTTGGAAATGATTGAGGTCATTGAGGTCATCGAGTTCCCTTAGATGTGACATATGAAAATAATAAATAAAACATCTAAATATTAGAAATATAATAGTTAAATATTTTATAAATTTTCCTCGAGAAAAGATATATTACTAAAATCTGAAACAAGAAAGAACATATGTTTTAATCTGTTTAAATTTTAATGGAAGAATGATTGAAATATTTACGATTTTGAAAACCGGATTAACATTTATCACCATGGAGGTCATTAATTATTGAAAATCTTCTAATTTCATTCATTGTTTATTTGGTATGTCAATTCCAGCCAATCACATTCAGAAGGTGAATTTGATTATATTTTGTTATAATTAAATTCTTGAAATACCAATGTTTGTTTTAATTGAATGTATTTTTGGATATTGGATGAAAAGCATTTAAATTGCCTGTTTCTTGAATTTTATTTTATTTCTCATGTTAATCTGGATAATCGGATTTCTCTCTTGTTTCCTTCGAAGTTAGAATTTTATTTTCATTATTTTTATTATTAATTTTATTATTATTTTTAATTATTATTATTATTATTATTATTATTGTTATTATTATTATTATTATTATTATTATTATTATTATTATTATTATTATTATTATTATTACTATTATTATTATTTTAAAATTTATATATTGAATTTATAATATATAAATAATTAATTTGTCTATTGGTCTATAAAGTTGAAAGCCAATTTTTTAATATTTTAATTTTAATTGAAAATTTGTATTGGTGCAAATATATTGGCCGTTTTATTGATATGAAAAAAACAGATTTTTGAAAATAATGTTAATTTTTCAATGATATTGGTCAGTGATTCTTGAACTTTTTAAAGTTACAGTTAACTTAATGACCATGAAACAAATGACCATGACAAATTCTTTATTATTTAAATTTTTTGAAATAAAAAGGTTTATGTATTTTTAGGTGAAATTGATCTTTTTCCCATTAAAACTTAACTTTTAAAAAAAACATAATAGGTGGTACCCAGAAGAGGATTTGTCTGGAGATTTTCAAACAAAACTTTTAATTTTCACTTAGTAGAATTTAAAATTTTTTTATCGGAAAATGATGCATTTCTATTGGCCAAATATGAATGATTTGATCGAAGTCCCTTTACAGCACTGAATTTTGTAAATGGAGAGTAATAATCAAACGAATGGAAAGTAAATATATGGCCAGATTCTTAGAAGTACAGTTGAAAATAAGTTGAAAATAATACGATAGCGATAATATTGCATATATTATATGAAGTCATGAACCCTTATATGTATTGCGTTGCGGTCAGGTAACATACCGAATTTTACTCTCTTAAAGTACATGTAAAGTAAATTTTAAGTTTGGGCGGGTATTGTCGACTGTCAAAATATCGTTCACATTTTATAAAGCCTCAAATTGCATCTTGATGGAATGAGTAGCAACTTTGTACTTGTCCAAATCACTTAAATGTTGACATCTGAGGAAGATAATTTTAAAAAATATTAATTTAATGTTTAATTCTGGATTCTTTTGTATTCATTTTTGTAATATCATTTACTGCTAAGTAGTATTAGTCAAAATTGAGAGTTTGCTAATAAAAGATTTTGCATGAAAAGTTTGAATTATTCCAATTCAATGCAAAGATTTAAGATATCAGCCAAATATTTTCTATCTATTTTAAATTAATTTTTTTAGCTAAAATCATTTATTTTAAGTTTTTAATTAAAATTTGTTAGGTAATGCTGCTCCAAGTTTCTCCTCATGTGATCAGTCTCCTCATTTGTCAGAATGTCAAATGGTAAATTTCAATGAAGAACTTTTGCCTGGTAAGTAATTTTTCATTCTAACATAAAATTTTAAGGAGATTCGGCTGAGCTCTACAATTTTTCCTTGAAATAACATTTCACACACAAACATATAGATACTACAAAGGGAAGTAAAGGAATTAACATAAAATTTAATTAGAACATAATAATAATAATAATAATAATAATAATAATAATAATAATAATAATAATAATTAAAACAATCGCGAAATAATGTCATGGATTTAAATCTAACGAAAAACTATAGTTTTCATCTATAGTTTTTTGTTTAGGCTTACATTTCAACGTTGGAAGGTGGTATCTAATTCCTGTTTTTTGAATTTCGTGTTTATTAGTGCATTTCAATTGTTACTTAGATGGTTTTCGGATCTTTGTTATGAATATTTATGTCATGGGTGCAATGCCACATACATAGGAATGACTGTCCGTCATCTCCGTTTTCAAGTTCCTGATCACTATCGACTGAAACAATTGATTAATATTAGTAAACACAATTTTGTGGAAAATTTATTAGAATCTTGTTTGATTTCAACTTTTGTGAGTTTTAAAGTTTTAGAAATTTTAAAACTTTTATAATTTTTAACGTTTGAATATAAAAAACAGAATTTTGTGAATTTTTAGCGAAATTAATTTTAAAAAAAATTAATGAATTAGTTAATTAGTTTGTTTAAAAAAGAGCAATTTATATTGATTTAGTTTGATTTCAATTCTACCCGAAGATGACAGTGATTCTGTCGAAATATATTGTAGTAAAATATATATATTGGATTTGGTGTTTTCGTTAGAATAATAATAATAATAATAATAATAATAATAATAATAATAATAATAATAATAATAATAATAAATAGTTAAACATACATGGCAATGATTTAATTATAAGATAACGCCAATCAAACATTTTTTTCACAATTAATTTCGACAGTTTTCCTGTCATCATCAGGTGGGATATAATACTCATTAAATAAAGGATTTTAAACAAATTTAATTATATATAAAATTTTTTTTTTTTTTTTTTTTATTTTATAAAAATATTATTTTTTAAAACTTTAACATTTAAAATTTTAATTTAATAATTTAAAAATTTAAAAATTTTTTATCAATTATTTAATTTAACACAACAATCAATACATACAATACACAAAAGCTTATTTAAAAACACTCAACACACAAGTATTTACAGCATTCTGCACATTAATTTTCGGATTCAATGATTTTATCAACAACGCCTCACAATCACACGTTCCCAATAATTATCGAAGTTTTTTAATAAAATTTTAAAATCAGACATACCTATTTTAATCTTACAGCCCTTATTGTGCTCACCAATATGGGTCAAAGACTTCGGTCTACAATGTTCTCGAGCTCGAATACAGAGATGACGGGAAGTCTCTCCAATGTATGTGGCATTACACCCATTACATGTAAACTGATAAACGAGATCGGAACACAATTCAACCGGAGTCTTTGACTTATTAATAAACATATTGCGTACTTTCCATGAAGTTGACACTATCCTATAGTTTAAATTCCCTAACTGCTTTCTTATCTTCACTTTATAATCCTTAAAACCTTCTGAGTACGGCAATACTAACACAAATTTAGGCTCATCATCCTTGCTCACACTATTTAATTTATTTAACTCATCAGACTCACCCACCTCAACAAAATCACACACAGATTTTAACTCATCAGACTCACACGTCTCAACAAGATCACACCCAAATTTTCTCAAACATGGATCCTTAGGATTTTTAATAAATTTGTCAACAGTCTCTTTCACCATAACTACTAAAAAGGATTTTGAATAACCATTCTTCATCAACAGTTCAACCAACACGTCAACACTCTTTACCGAATTTTTAAAAGTAGAAGACAAAGACCATGCACGATAAATCAACCCCTTCACCATATTTCTTTTATACTTGAATTCACAAAAACTTTCGGAAGAAGTATAGAGACCAGTATCAGTTGGTTTTCTATAAATCTCTGTCTCATAGTGTTTCTCTTTACGTTGTATTAACAAATCCAAGAAAGCAAGCGATGATTTTTTCTCCGTTTCACATGTGAATACAATGTTTTTTTGTAGACTATTCATATAATGCAAAAACGGGTCAACATGCCTCTGATTTTCAAATATAAGAAATATATCATCCACATACCGTTTATAAACAGTGGGTTTCATACCTTGGAAAGATGCAATTTTCTTTTCTAAGCTTGTTAAAAAAATTGAAGCCATCGTTGGTGCTAAAGGAGAACCCATAGCAACCCCATCTATTTGTTGATACCATTCATTATTGAAAAGAAAATTGATTTTTGAAGTTGCAAATACAAGAAGTTCACGAAATGCTGTTCTATCCAAAATATGATGTTCAGAAATATTTTCATTCCATAACAAGCAACATAATTCAATTGTTTCAACCAATGGTACATTAGTAAACAGACTACAAACATCAAACGAAACCATAATTTCATCCATACTTTGTCTATCATATTGTGCAATGCAGGAAACAAATTCAAAACTATCTTTACATTCAAATTCTGATCGTATCAATGGTTTCAATAATCCATCCAAAAATTTGGCTATTTTATACTGGGCAGTGCCAATCATGGATAAAACAGGTCTCATAGGCACGCCATCTTTATGGATTTTTGGAAGCCCATACATTTTTGCTGGTTGTGATCCCATTGGGCGAATGGACTTAAACAACTCTTCATCAATTTGCTTATTTTTAATTAATTTATTCAGTATTTCTTTCAACAAATTCTCATCCTTAAGAGGAGGCTGTATTCCGTTTCTTCGAGAAATCTCTATTTTCACAAACTGGGGAGCGTTCAAAACATCATTAAGCTTATTTACATATACATCATGGTCAAGAATTACCAATCCATTTCCTTGTCAAACTTGCATATATTGATGTCTTTTTTAGCTAAATTTTTTAATACCGTAAAATCTTTAATATTCTGCTTTTTATTTTTATCAATATACTCCATCGTACTCGAACTCAACACACTCTTCACATAATTAGTATTAATATTAATATCCTTCATCGATCTAAGTATATGAAAGTATAAACTTTCAATCTTCGCACATAATTTTGTTTCATCAATTCTTTTCTTAATGGAATGATTGGGACCAAATTTCAAAATACGCTCCTCATCTTCAGACAAAACAACTTTACTCATGTTTATTAATGTATTCTCTACACTAAATTTAGAGATCCCAAATAATTTTCTCAAATTTTTTAATTTATTGATATGAGCATTCTCCTTTGATTTTAACTGAGAAATTGAATTCTTAATACACCATTCAACACATACCTGCAAACAAAACTCATTGGTTATTTGATTTAAAGTACATCCAATATTTAATAGTTTTTTATCCAAAGATGTTCTCCTTATCTTCTCTGATTCCAACATTCTTCTTAACGTTCTTTTATGTATTATTTGCACATCTTTACAAATTTTCTTTTCAATAATGAATGGTATCAACAAATAGATGGGGTTGCTATGGGTTCTCCTTTAGCACCAACGATGGCTTCAATTTTTTTAACAAGCTTAGAAAAGAAAATTGCATCTTTCCAAGGTATGAAACCCACTGTTTATAAACGGTATGTGGATGATATATTTCTTATATTTGAAAATCAGAGGCATGTTGACCCGTTTTTGCATTATATGAATAGTCTACAAAAAAACATTGTATTCACATGTGAAACGGAGAAAAAATCATCGCTTGCTTTCTTGGATTTGTAAATACAACGTAAAGAGAAACACTATGAGACAGAGATTTATAGAAAACCAACTGATACTGGTCTCTATACTTCTTCCGAAAGTTTTTGTGAATTCAAGTATAAAAGAAATATGGTGAAGGGGTTGATTTATCGTGCATGGTCTTTGTCTTCTACTTTTAAAAATTCGGTAAAGAGTGTTGACGTGTTGGTTGAACTGTTGATGAAGAATGGTTATTCAAAATCCTTTTTAGTAGTTATGGTGAAAGAGACTGTTGACAAATTTATTAAAAATCCTAAGGATCCATGTTTGAGAAAATTTGGGTGTGATCTTGTTGAGACGTGTGAGTCTGATGAGTTAAAATCTGTGTGTGATTTTGTTGAGGTGGGTGAGTCTGATGAGTTAAATAAATTAAATAGTGTGAGCAAGGATGATGAGCCTAAATTTGTGTTAGTATTGCCGTACTCAGAAGGTTTTAAGGATTATAAAGTGAAGATAAGAAAGCAGTTAGGGAATTTAAACTATAGGATAGTGTCAACTTCATGGAAAGTACGCAATATGTTTATTAATAAGTCAAAGACTCCGGTTGAATTGTGTTCCGATCTCGTTTATCAGTTTACATGTAATGGGTGTAATGCCACATACATTGGAGAGACTTCCCGTCATCTCTGTATTCGAGCTCGAGAACATTGTAGACCGAAGTCTTTGACCCATATTGGTGAGCACAATAAGGGCTGTAAGATTAAAATAGGTATGTCTGATTTTAAAATTTTATTAAAAAACTTCAATAATAATAATAATAATAATAATAATAATAATAATAATAATAAAAGCACAATTCAACCAAAAAGGTAAGTCATTTCCGCATTGTTTATTAATTAAAAGGTTTTTGACTTTAATAGATTATGTTCATTTCAATACGAAATTATACATTCGCTTTTCTTAAAATAATGAATAGAAAAGAGTGAATTTATTAAAAATATAGTTTTAAATATATTGAATTTTGTTTAAGATTTCATTTATTTGCATTACAGCTATAGATCAATTATTTTTTTTATTTAAAACAAAACTTGTGAATAAAAAGGACATTGCTTAAAATTTGTGTCGTGTGGAAAAATATTTCATCTATAGTCTAAATGAAAATAAAAAAAATTTTAAAAGAAATTAAAATAAAATAAGGTTAACAAACGATTTTACTGATAATATGTTATTACTGATATGCAACGGTTGAAAAGTTAATATTAAAAAAATAAAGTGTTTAAAATGAAGTTTTTACCACAATTTTAAAATTTCATGGCAAACGAATCGGCGACAGAAAGAACGTAAGAGAGCAGTAAATGTCTGCTTAAAACACATGAAAAAAGTAGTCATCGAAATTCATGTTAAATATAAAACAAAAGATTGATTGATAGTTTGATAAAGAAATGAAAATAATGAAAATTCAAAGAATATCAGGAGTGTTAGAAAAATAAAAGATTACTCATAATTGTTGTAGTTTAATACACTCTTCTTAATACGTTGTATTATTTTAAAGTTACCAAAGAGTATTTAAATTTTAAATTAAAATATTTCTGAACAGGAACAAGAATTAATACATTTAAATTCTCTGATCCCGGAGCCACAGCCTTAACGTTTCGGTTGACATTTACTGGAACAAATCTCTACTCTATGGCGTACCTTTCCATTTTAAGTAGACCGTTCGAATTCGACCTTGTCGTTGCAAGTAGAATTGATAAAGAAGTTTAATATTTTATTCATTTCTAAAAATAATTTTAATAAAATTAATTTAGGATTTTATTTTATATTCAAGAACTCTTAATTTTGACATGGATGTGACTAGTTCGGTGGTAAGTTCAATGTTTTATCATTTAATAGATTTTTGTTTTAATTTTAGAATTCCAAATTTAATTTTTTTGTGTCGATAATAGATATTGATGACAATTTTCCTATTTTCAACATATATCCCATCAATTGTCAAATGAAAGAGGTGAGTTTGAATTGAACACATATTAAGCAAGAAGTATTTTTCCGCGCATAAATCTAGTAATATTGATATGGACGTAGTATAAACGTTTATAAAAAAATCAGTATAGAATATTTATGTAAAAAATCTGATATTTTTATTTTTCTTCCTGTTAAAGAAAAGTTAGGGTAAAAAGGTCCCATCAACCAATTACTTCTTTTCCCGATTGAAGGATGTTAGGTTAACAAATTTGATTGGATATTTACATAAGACAATTAGTTCAATCAAGCTTAGCAATCATTTCAAAAGAATTAAACAATTAAGTAATTAATTAAAATAATTAAAAAATAAATAAATAATTAATAAATAAATTAAATAAAAAATTAATAAATAAAGAGATTTGTTTCCTTAGTGAAATTTAAAAGAAATTGTCATTATTTCCTGATCCCGGGTTCTGGAAATATGAGTGAAATTATATAGTTTTGGGGGAGATTGGTTGATCTTCAAGAAAAGCAGGCTATTTAAATTTAATTTTAAATTTGGTTAAAACTTTGGTTAAAAATTGTTCAGTTATTTTTTATGTAAAACTAATTTTAAAATTACCGCTTAAAATCTATTAAATATTTCGTTAAAATAAAATAAATAAAACTATTCCGCTTGAAAGACTCGAAGGCTTTTTTAAATACTTTCAAACAACAAAGGTTCGTTTGTATTTTTCTGTCATGGAATTTTATAATCTCAAATATAAGTTGAATTGTATTTTTCCTTTTTTGTTCTTTTTTTTGTACTTTTGTAATGTAAATATATCAAAATAGAAACCATTTAAAGATTTTTCATTATTCCCATAAATAATTGTGATACATTTCCAGAACGATATTACTGCAACTTGTAATAACTTGGCTGTTGTTGATTATGATCAAGTCAACAATATTTGCAATGTGAAAATCACAGTGAGACATTTCTGATTTTTTTGTTTGAATCTACTAATAGACAATATTCAGTCTGTGACCAGCGGATCTATTTCTGATTTTAGTATAACTAAAGTTTCAGTTGATCCGAATAAAATTGGTTCTACTATTATTGGATATTCCAATGTTTTTCAATTGTCATTAACTGCCCCATTGGATTACGAAAAATATCCCATGATCCAACTTCAACTACAAGCTCAGGTAAAATGAAATTTATATAGCCTCATTTAAAGATTTTTACTAAAGACATTTCATTAATTTTAATTATGAGTATAGGTCAATTTCTTTTCCTTCTATGTAAAACTATTTTCCTATACTGCCTGTTTCTATTGTTGAGAAAACAAATAACATTTGTGTTACATAGGAGAATTAATAAATGAAATGTTAAATGAAAATAAAAACAGATCAAAAATGAACAGAAATAAAGGATTTTACTAATAAATATCAAGAATTTGTTTTGTTAAGGTGTGTTACTGTTAAAGTATAAACTTAGACAACGTATACATTAACTAGTTAAAGTTTACATTACAGTTAAAGTTTTAAATTCAGTTAAAGTATACAGTCACTAGTAAATTTTTTAGTAGTAAAATATTTAGACAGTAATAAAATAATAATAAATTATATCTAGGTAGCATGCAGTATTGCAACATGGTATACTAAAATAACATTTATGTATTTTATTAGAGAATGTATACATTATCTAGTTACCGCATACTTTATACAGAAATAAAAATATAATTATATTATTATATTATTTTTATATTATTAATACGCATGATAAAATAAAATAATGATATTTAAATAATTGATAATAAAAATAAAATTTATATAAATTAAAATTAAATAATAACTTTATAATATTAAAATATTAAATCCCATCAATAAATGTGAAAGAAAAATATTGAAAAATGAATAAAGTTTATATAAAATTAAAAACACTGATGTTGAAGAAGGCTTGAACAATTGGAAAATTCTTTAGGGAAAAAATTATATGGGATAGCAAAACCCCGAAAAAATACTTAATATAACAAATGAATAACCAGATATTTATTTTGTATTGTTAAATTATTGTGAATGGAATTTTGTTCAATAAAGACTTTTATCAAGATATTGTCCTACACTCATTTACCAGGGCTAAATTCACCTTTTGTCATTAATTACCCATTTGATATTTAGGGGGGAAAGGTATTACAAATGTAAGGGTCCTGTGAATCAGGTTGAAAAACCAACATCTTTCAAGGATAAAATTAAATACATTTTAGATATTAAAAATTCTATCTAATTAATAATTAATTAATTAAAAGAGAGAAAATAAAGTCAGGTTTAATATTTGATAAATCAAAAGTTGTCATTTACAGAATTCAGAGGGATTATTTCATTTAGTTGAATTTGTTCCCATATGAAAAAGCGAAGAAATAGAAAATCTGTAGGAAATAATTGATGAGTTACCATTGTATATAAGCATTGTCAATTTACTTGAGATTACCAATTTTGGTAGAAAGTAGGACAGCATCAAATATGTATTATTGAGAAGAATAGAACGCAGATTGTACGTTAGGGCTGCCTGCCAAATTGGAGAATTATGATTATTGGTTTTTGGAACTTGTACCTCGTCAAATTGAGTTGTAAAAATTGTTTTTATTCCAAGTTATTGGTCTCAATGATCAAAGATAAGATCACAAAGAAAGAGAACTTATTTCTCTTGAAATTAATTATAAAACATACAAATGGAAAATTTAATGACAAATTATTTGTCAACTTATCTCAAACTTTGATATTTATAAAATTAAGATCCGTCAGGTATCGGATATTTTGTTTTAATAAAATAGCAAAAATGATTTACTGCAAATAATAAAATTTATAATTACTGACAGAAATTCCTCAGTAATCAGAATTTTAATTAAGGAGAAATCTCATAGCAAATGTTTTTTTTAATTTAATATCATAAACTAATTAAATATAAAAATTTATTTTTGATTTTTTATCAAGTCTATGACAATAAATGATCCAGTTCTAGAATAATAAATTAATAAAATTAATAATTAGCATTGCTAATTATTTTCTATCAGGAGACTGGATTACAAATTAATATCAAATTAATATATTAACATAATTAGATCATTCATAATATGCACAAAAGTCTAATGAGTAATGTTTTAATATGTGAATATTATGTAATTATTTTTGAATTTTGATATTTTATTTAGGACAGCGCTTATCATGTGTCAATTAACTATACATTTATTCAAGTAATTGATGTACAAGATCAGCCTCCCATCTTTCTAAATGTACCTTATTCAAGAACTATGAACGAAGAACTGCCTGTGGTGAATAATAATAATAATAATAATAATAATAATAATAATAATAATAATAATAATAATAATAATAATAATAATAATAATAATAATAATAATAATAATAATAATAATAATAATAATAATAATAATAATAATAATAATAATATAATAATAATAATAATAATAATAATAATAATAATAATAATAATAATAATAATAATAATAATAATAATAATAATATTAATAATAATAATAATAATAATAATAATAATAATATTAATAATAATAATAATAATAACAATAATAATAATAACAATAATAATAATAACAATAATAATAATAATAATAATAATAATAATAATAATAATAATAATAATAATAATAATAATAATAATAATAATAATAATAATAATAATAATAATAATAATAATAATAATAATAATAATAATAATAATAATAATAATAATAATAATAATAATAATAATAAATTTTTCAAAATTTTTGTGAAAATATAATAGAAAACAGAAAATTATTTGTAAAATTCAGTAAATGTGGAAACATTTTTAAAAGGAAATTAAAATATTTCCACAAAATTGTTAAAAATAATCTAGTTGGAAATTTTAGTTAATTCATAATTCAAATGACCATGAGGGATTTTTGTTAATTTTTAATACTATTTGTCCCTATTCAATTTTTACACTATGCATAGGACACCTATGTAATTGCAGTGACAGCGGTTGATGGTGATAAATCCTTGCGCAGTCCGGTTCAATACAGTTTAAAATATGGTTGGTGGTGATATATATAAGTTTTGAAAGAATTAGATTTTCAAAAATTCTGTTAGGGAACCCCTTCAATCAATATTTTGGCATCAATGAAACAAATGGAGAAATAAGAATTGCAGCGACAATTGACAGAGAATCACAGGATATCACGAGTGTTTTTGGATTTTTTGATTTGATTGTCATCGTAAGTTTTATTTCAATTATTTTTTGACACTTTTATTCGAATTTAAAAAAGGCCACTGAAACTGATCCCAGTTCGTTTAATTCTACCGAAATATCTATTCGTATTTATATTCTCGACATTAATGATTGTTCGGCGGATTTTGATCAAGCGCTTTATCAAGGAAGTGTATATGAAAATAGTCAGGCTGGGGTCGCCATATATTTTGGGTCAGAAATAATGGTTGAAGACAAAGATTTGGTAAGTTATATCCTTTAGATAATAATTTTTAAAACGAAACTTTATCAATAAAATAAAACTTTTTCTCTTTCATTTTCTAATGGAATTTTTGATTTTTAATTTTGTTCTTCGTCTGATATGATTTTTTTTTATATATTTAAATTGTATTTTTTTTAAATATGTATATCAAGTGAAAAGAAGGAAAAAGAAAAGAAATTAATGAGGAAAGATTTAATGAGAATCAGAGACAGAAAGACCAGCTTACTTTTATAATGTTGTATACTAAACCGATTTTTGGTCAAAAACCTCATTATTATTATTATTATTATTATTATTATTATTATTATTATTATTATTATTATTATTATTATTATTATTATTATTATTATTATTATTATTATTATTATTATTATTATTATTATTATTATTATTATTATTATTATTATTATTATTATTATTATTATTATTATTATTATTATTATTATTATTATTATTATTATTATTATTATTATTATTATTATTATTATTATTATTATTATTATTATTATTATTATTATTATTATTATTAGTATTATTATTATTATTATTATTAAGTACGCAAATGCTCAATACAACTTATCAGCAGTTTACAATAATAAAACTTCTGACATAATTGAGATTTATCCTATTCTGGCCATGAATAAAGCTATCCTTGTTATTAGAGTTAAAAATGGGAGTGGCCTAGATTATGAGCAAATCAAGTCAATCAACGTCTCGGTAATTGTTATAATAAATTATATAATTATTTTAAATTTTTTTAACGTGTACTGAAGATTAAACTTTTCTTTATAAAATTTGAAATCCAAAAAAGACCTTTAACTTTTTCTAATTCAAAAAAATCTGTATAATATACTTATACACTCATAATATATTGGTAACATTATAACTTATTTTTCCCACTCTTGTGCAACATTTACGAAATTCATAACTGCACATTGTTATACATCTTTCTTTCTCTCTTATCCACTTATGTCAAAACTGTTATAATAACGAGTATAAGAATTGAGTAACTTTTCATTTTTATGTATCATATGTGATACATGAGTCCATCAAAGGGTTAAAGTAGATTTAATAAAACATTTTAAATTTGGAAAGGTAAGATTGATAAATGTAAGAATATTTTTTATTTATTAAATTTTATTAAATGTTAAAATAAATCATAAAAAAAATAAATATAAAAATCAATAAAATTTTCTGCAACAGCAGAAGAAATAATTGGTGCTCAAAGTTAAAAAAATAAATAAATTTTGAAAATATCAGCTAGTCAATAATAGTCATTGGATTTTGAATAATAAATAAAAATTTTAATAAATCAAATTTGTATTTTTGATTTATTTAGGAGGCCCCCTAAAACAATTCCGAGAAAAAAAATTTTAATTTGAACTTAAATTTTTATTAAGCATTATATATTATTTATTAAAAAGACTATAAATAAGTAATATATCAATGTTTTTGATATTCACGAATTTTCGGCACTGCCTTTTTCAAGTGAGTTTGATTAAAACATAAAAACAAAACAGTTTATTACTGGGATCTCCAAACCTTTTTGAAGGCGGGCCATATTTTTATCAATAAACACCTTACCGGCCAAACGTTGAATATATTTAATGAAAATATGAAATAACAATACACATTGTAATTGAATAAATATTGCTATATTAAAGGTATAAAAAAAATGTATTAATTAAATGTATTAAATTTTTCTTAAAATTTCTTTTTAAAATTAACTAACGATAAACAAATAATAAATACATTAGAAAATCTTCTCTAATAGCAAAAAAATATCACGAATTGAAAAAAAAACAAAGATGAAAATTCAAAAAAGAACTAGAAAAATTGCTTAATAATTTCTTTGTATTATTTATTTAAATTAAAATCTATAAAAATGAATACAATAGGCCTATGCACAGGCCTCCAAAAGTTACAGCACAGCGGAGAATACAGTACCAATTGAAAAGAAATTAGAGGTGGAAATCGAAAGAAGTTCTTATAATATATATATATATATATATATATATATATATATATATATATATATATATATATATATATATATATATACAAAGAGATTTTGAAACCTATTGGAAACATAAATGCTAAAAGTACTGAATGTAACTCGAAAATGTTAACACTGCTATATATACTAATTTATCAAGCCATCTTTACAAAAATTATGCGAGTTTGATAAAGGTCTTAGTAATTTTCGATACTCCTTCAGTCTTGTTTCTTCAGGTTATTAGTTATTTTATTCTCTTTAAATAAAAAGACGTTTAATGATGATAATAGTGTTATTTAGGCTTTTGATGATTATTTTCAATCAAAAAATGTCAAATTTTACAGTGAGACCATTAAATGGTTAGCAACAAGATGGGAAATTGTTATTACTAACATTGAAAATTAAATCCGAAAATGATATGTAAACATGTGTATTTATGACAATAGTTACTACCAAACCCTCTGATAATCTTTATATATTAATCGCTTAATGAATTTTCAGATAAAAAGTCTCCAAACAACTCCAGTGTTTAATATAGCAGAAGATTCCTATGCTGATGTTTCAATTGCAATACTTGATGTAAATGATAACACTCCAATATTTGGAAATGCCTCTTACAAGTTTATGATTTTTGAAAATTCTCCCAATTTTACTTTAATTGGGGTGATTGCCGCAACCGACAAGGATAGTGGTTTATTTGGAAAGATTAGCTACAGTTTAAGTGATTCATATAAAAGGTTTTTGATATTTCTTTAATATTTTCTCTTCATGTTGATTATTTCAGATTTGTCATTGACTCCTCTACTGGGACTATTTATACAAATGTCAAAGCAGACATTGATAGTACTTTATTGGACCGAGAAGCATATGAAAGCTTATCTGTGGTTGTTATCGCAACTGATGGAGGAGGGTTAATGAACATAACCACGGTAATCATAATGCTGAAAGATCTAAATGACAATCCTCCCATATTTGAAGCACCATTTTACCAAGCTTGGCTTATTGAAAATTCTTATAATTTCACATCTAGACCTGTTAAAGTCAAGGTAATAGATAGTTTTAATTTTTTATTCATATAATATTCAATTAACAAATAAATATTGTATTTGTTATTAGATAAAATTAACAGGTTTAAATTTTTAATGAAAATTAAAAAGGAAAACTTTCATAATTTATGAAAACGAAAGACTTAACCATTTCAAGTTTTTTAGTGATATATCATTTACATATTTTGCATATTTTCTAGTTAAATAGAAAATATTCCAAAGCACAATTATATTAAAATTATATGCTCTTCGTAATTTTGAAGGATGTGCACAGAACTGGATGTATTTTCTATTTGTCCCATGATTTTGACTGCTTGTCTAATCGGCAGTATACACCTAATTCCGAAATTTAATAACTTCTATAATCTAAATAAAAATCAATAAATATATATTATAGGAACACACAAACTTACCTGTGTGTAGAAATTTATTGTTCCGAAATTTAGTAACTTTATTACACCCGTTTCCACATGTTAAAAGTCTCTATAATGCATGTTGGTGTGTTCATCAATCGATGACTCACCATTTATGAGAATGTTTATTTCATTTTTTCATTCTCAATTCAATTTTATTTATGGTTTTAGAAGTAAGTTTTTTAAATTTAAGTATATTTTAAGGCTTGAATTTTGATTTTATATAATTATGAGATCATTATTCAAGCTCTTAAATATTACTTGTAATCAGCATTTATAATATATTTATAATTAAATTTCAGGTGCTTTTTTAGGTATTTTATGATATGTTATGAATTTGGAATTATTTCAATAAAATGTAAGTTATATATATATATATTTTTAACTAAAAAGAAATAAAATAATCACCAAACACATTTATTTTTTTAAGACATTTAGGCGTATATGGATAAAATTGTTTTTTAAGTTTTTGTTATCTTCTTTCTCCAGCTCATTTGACGATGGCTCATTTTCTCCTCTTTGACGATGTAGACGGATTTTGTCATTTTCTGAAATTCTTTGAAAATATTATTTTTTTTAAATAAGTTATTAAAATTTACGATTTTCGAATTTTTTCTTCAATTCCAAAGATGTCGATGGAACTTGTTGAATATCTTCACACAAAGGCGTTTGACTAGAAATATCTGATATGCTGTAAAATATTTTAATTATTTGTAATTAAATAAAAAAATTCTTACGTTGTCAGATCTTCACCTTCGCAAAATGGAAATGTCTCCAAAGAAATATCTGAAAATCTAAAGAAATATTAACTTCAAAAATATTTTATAAATAGATCTTACGATGTTTTGTCGTCCATTTTTCGAAAACTCAAAGCTGAGTTGTCAGATTCAAAATCCAAATATTTTTCAGCCATGAATTTTAATAATTTTAAATTAATGATATGTTAACAGTATGTTAATGACTCTCTACTTTCGGAATAAAAAAAGCTATATTAAATTTGCGTGTATTTTATATTATGTGTGCTGTGTTTGTATGTAAAATTATTTTTCTGTCACTTTCTCAATTCCTATAATAAAACTTTTAACATTCGGAACATTAAATTTTTGCACACAGGTAAGTTTGTGTGTTGCTATAATATAATTTTATCGATTTTTTTTTAGATTATAGAAACTCTTATATTGTGGATTTAGGTGTATAGGTTTTGTGAAGGTGAGAGAAAAATAACTGAACACACCAACACAAAACACATAATGAAAAATGCATGCAAATTTCTTATATAGGTTCTTGTTTCGAAATAAATAACCGTTAACATATTGTTAACATATTGTTAAAATATAATTATTTTTAAATTATTAAAAAACGCAAGAAAGAAAGCAAGATCTTTTGATTTACAGAAGGAAATTCGCAAATCGTAAATTTAAATAAATTATTTTAATAAATTAATATTTTCATAGATATACAGAAAATGACGAAATTCGGCTTATTAATGACTTTCAGAATGGGGACAATTCTTTCCTAATTGCATTAAAAAAATAAATGTCTTCGGTGATTATTTATTTAGTTAAAAATATATCTAACTTACATTTTATTGAAATAATTCCAAATAAAAAATCATTGAATTTCATAAAATTCCTAATAAAACACCTGAAATTTAATTATTATCAATGCTATATTATAAATGCTGACTAACAGTAAAATTTAAGAACTTGAATAATGATCTCATAATTATATAAAATCAAAATTCAAGTCTTAAAAGTTACTTGAAATTAAAGAAAAATACTTGAAAACCATTTTTAATAAATTGAATAAATGAAATTTAATAACTTCATTTTCACGTAAATGGTGACTCACCTCAACTGGTGTGCAGACCAACGTGAATTATAGAGGTTATTAAATTTCGGAATTAGGTGTACACATTTGTCTGCTCATAGTAGATTGAATATGAAAATTTTGCATAATATACGAAGATTATGTAACTATAACCGACTTTTTATTAAATATTTATTATGTATTTATTACATACTTTTTGATTATAAAATTGATTACATAGCTGTTATAAAAAGTACCTTAATGATTATATATCTTTCTATAAATTGCGTAATAACCCCGTAGTAACTGTAATTATCCCATTGGAACGGTTCATAGTTATATTTGGCTTGATGCCAATTTCTAACATTTTCTTTAAAACAGCAGTTTAAGAAATGGAATTTACAACAATTATGTAACAGATGAAAACTTTATTAATTTGAAATTTTTCATTACTTTCTTATGTGGTATCAGATCCTAAAATTTTGTAATTAAGCAATACAAGACAAAAAGATAAATCAAGCTCACCCGATTCATCTTTGTCCTCTTTTTCATGCATTATTCTAAAGATTATTATTGTTTAAAATATAAAATTATCTTTAAATTGTATTGACAATTATTTTAGGCTACGGATAAAGACGTAGACGTGGCCAATAACCGCATTCTATACAAGCTTTATAATATTTCTGTGGGGCCACCGAATTATCTTAATAATTTCAAAATAGATGCTTTAACTGGAGATGTAACTGTTGTGACACCAGTGGATAGGGAACTGATACCAAATGATATCCTAGACATCTTGGTTGTAGCGTACGATCCATCAAATTCTAGTATATTTAATACGTGCATTGTTCAAATAATTGTTCGGGTAAGAAACTTGTTAAAATTTATTTATAAAGCATGTTATTAAGGATGTCAACGATAATGCGCCAGTATTTGGGTTGAGTACATATTCAGTCAGTATTCCTCAAAATATCTCGACAAATAATACAATACTTTTTCTTAATGGCACTGATTCTGATGAAAGCAATACTCCTCAATCTGATATTACTTATCGTCTTATTGGTGTTGATTCACTGAACTTTATTGTTGAAGCTGTTAATAATTTCAAAACTGGAGGTAAACTGATCCTATATATTGTACTATTATTTATTAATTTTTATGTGTCATTTTTTGGGGGAGTTTTAAATATAAATATAACAAAATTAATGAGTTTTGAATGGTTGATTTAAACAATCAAATATCTGTGAAAATATATAGAAAAATACCTTTAACCTTTTAAAGGCAACTGGTTACTCTCGCTAATCTCATATCTAAAAATTATTTATAAAGTGCATATTGTAATTCTCTAAAAATAGAATTTATTATTTGTATAATTTCTAAGTTGTTTATATCTGCTTGAAGGTCATTTTACACTTATCGATAAAAATATATTTAGAAATAAATTCTTAATTCTGCCCTTAAAGGGTTAAAATGATTCTAGGAATTCTGCAATTTATTATATTTCAACTTTGTTTTATTTGATTATTTTGATTTATAATTTTATTTTAATTTATTTACTGTCGGGAAATTGTTACTCATATGCAAATTTTATTTTTGTTCGATTGGCCGCATCCTTTTATATAATATATTTTATCTGGCAACCATTTTAGCCTCCCTTAGTGATGTAATTAGAGGGCGCATGGGTCCGCTATGTTGGAGTCCTGAATGGTACGGAATAAGTTTTTAATATATTTATTATTATTTATATTTGGATATCATTTATTCAAAATGTTTCATATTAAGTGAATATCAGAAAAGATTCCAATTCAAGATTACAGGTGAAGGTGCATAACTTTACAATGGAGGCGTCGGATCGAGGTTCTCCGCCTCTATCATCCACAGTGACAATTCTTATCAATGTTACTGAAATCAACGATGAACCTCCAATTTTTACTAAACCATTATTCTCATTTTCTACTGTAGAAAATTCGGAAATTGGAACATATATTGGTCAAGTAAATGCTACTGATCCAGATATAAATAATAATCTGGCTTATTTTATTATGCAAAACACAATTATTGCTATCAATGGGAGTGGAGTTTCTGTTAATTCAATGTTCAATGTAACCGTAAGTTTAGTATTTTAGATTTATAATTGAATGAACTAATCGTGGACAAATGACCGTTTGATATATTGTTAGAAATGTTGGTATAAAAGAAAATTACATGTTTTAAATTCTTGCAAAGGTTTATCTTTAGTCTCGAAATGTTTAGACTTTTAGGCAGTCTAAACATTAGGTAGCAAGGAATGTTAGGATCGGTTCAAAAAAACCCCATGTCACTCAATATCTTTTAGTATCTCATTTCTTCATTAATGTACATTTGATATTACAAAGTATATCAGTACATCTATTTCATTTTTGTAAAATTTTTTGGTATAAACTATCATGCCTTTAGGTAAAATATAATTTTGCATTTTCTTATTATCTCTTCCCATAAACAAATCGTAACTGTGCTCTGGTTGGAAAAATTTCAAATTATAATAATTTCGTTTTAGAATTTAATTGGATTAAATCAATCGGCTGGAGTCGTTTACGTCCAATCGTTGTTGGATAGAGAGAAATACTCGACATTAATTGGTCAAATTCAAGTTATAGATAAAGCAGCGGAAACTCCGCTACCTCCACAAACGGCTTATACCACATTTAGAATCGATATTCTTGATGTGAATGACAACCCACCAATATTTCAAACTTCTCTTTTTCAATTCAGCTTATTTGAAGATTTCCACCCGAAATGTAATTAATTTGTTAATTAATTTTAACCGTTCGTAATTTTAAAAATATTTTTAAAGTAATTTTCATCTATAGCAGTGACTTTTAATCTGGATTTTGTGGAACCTTTATGTTTTCTAAGGGGTTCCGCGAAACATTCTCTGTATTTCAGTTGAAAATGCAAGTCTCAAGCTTGTTGATTTAGAAATCCAGAAGTGTCTTTAAAATTTAAGGTTCCGTGAATACTTTTTCTTAAAAGAATCCCAAGGCCCTAAAGAAGTGAATATCACTTTGTGTATTTTTCAATTTATTAATTACACCATCGGGTACTATTTTTATAAAGAAATATTGGTTTTTAAAAGCCTTTTCGGAAACTAGTAATTATCAACATTATTTTTTTGTTTCGTATAAAATTTTCTCAATATTTAATATAGAGTATTTCATAAATATGAATCCAAATTTCAAAAATTAAACTCAACATATTCAGAACTTTTGCCCATTTTTCTTTTTTTTGTGACCACGGTTTTACACTTTCATCGAGTATAGTAATTCTGTAATTATATCAACCACGATCAAGAAGCAGTATATCTATCAATGGGGCATGGAATTTGGGTATTTTTATGTCGATTCGAAAAATCGCCATCCGCGTTTGTAACGGATAATTGAATATTCCACCATTATTAAGAGTTGAAAGAATATTTGATTTCAAAAAATGTTCAACTTCCTTTTCTGCCATCATATTCATCAGATGTGAACCTTATTGGAAATTTGTTTTTATGTGTTATATGCAAGGCTCAACCATGGGCATTTATTAGAAAAGAGTCCATATTGAAACTCAGAATATTGTCAAGGCTTTTGAGAATTTGTGAATGCTGATTTTCTCATTTAATACATATTTTGCAGCAAAAAGCTTACCTTATCATTTACTTGTTGAACATATAATAATAATTATTAGAAGTTGCTAAGACATCTTCTAAATTATTTTTGAAATCCGGTTCAAAAGTTAACGACATAATTCCAAGTGTTTATTATATGACATATTGTATAATTTTAAACAAATTTTCCGCGTTGAATAAAATATTTCAAAACTATTTATCAAAATATTTCAATATTTAAAATATACTTAAAAATTTTTCATTAATAAACTTCTTTTTTAAAAAGCTATTTTAATTTTTAATTCAAAAATTTAAACTTAAAAAATCCAATTTAAAAAATATTTAAAAGTTATTTTAATAGTCAATTATTTACAATTTAAATTAATTTTGATAAATCATCGAAATATTTAACTCTCAGCTGAAAACACCTCACAATAATAATAATAATAATAATAATATTAATAATAATAATAATAATAATAATAATAATAATAATAATAATAATAATAATAATAATAATAATAATAATAATAATAATAATAATAATAATAATAATAATAATAATAATAATAATAATAATAATAATAATAATAATAATAATAATAATAATAATAATAATAATAATAATAATAATAATAATAATAATAATAATAATAATAATAATAATAATAATAATAATAATAATAATAATAATAATAATAATAATAATATTAATAAATAATAATAATAATAATAATAATAATAATAATAATAATAATAATAATAATAATAATAATAATAATAATAATAATAATAATAATAATAATAATAATAATAATAATAATAATAATATACACTTAATTACTTCCAACTATATAATTAAATATTGGATTTCTCATATTTGGTTATATTCATAATGAAAATTCGACAAAAATTTGAATTAATAAATTAAATTTATTTAAAATAAGTTTCTGATAGTTAACATAGTATGGCAGTTTTAGAATACTTGGTTACATTGGTTGAATTATAAATTATTCGATAGAGAAAAGACATTTTTCAGAAAACATAGAAATAAAATATGCAATATATTGTTGATTAAAATTAACATTTGAAAGACACAAAAGTGACCCCTTCTTGACAGTTCATTTATGGCTTATTTGTTATTTAATTGAACATAGATTAATAAAGTATTACATATATTGTCTAATTTAAGGTGTCAATTTATTACAATATTGTACAATATTAATTTTTTTTACTGTAAAAAGTTTTATTTATTTATTTTATATGTTTGCTTATTTAGCTAATATTTCAACGGGTGCAACGGGATTTTACGTTAAAGCTACAGACGTGGACATTGTGGGAACACTCCAATATCTGTATTTTGATCCCAGTCAAAGATTTTATGTCGACTTGATTTCTGGACAGATTTTTTTGATAAAGGCATTGGATAGGGAAACAGTTGGAAATTTTTAATTTTCCTAAAATAGACTTATGTAATATCATTTTTCAGGTGAACAATTTAAATTTTACTGTTTCGTGTAGCGACGGAGTATTTCTTGTAAACTCAACGGTTAGCATGATCGTTCTTGATGTCAATGACAATGAGCCATACTTTGTTGATGACATTCGGGTACTGAACATTTCTGAAATTACTCAGGCCGGTACGATTTTGGCGAAATTTGTGGCCAATGATAGCGATGCGGGTGAAAATGCAAGAGTGATTTTTTATTTTCCAAACAATTCGACTTCGCCATTTGGATTAAGTTTGGATGTAAGTATAAAGATATTTATTATTATCATTATTTACACATTTGCAACTTTTAGAATTATACTTTTATATAAAATTAGCAGTCTTACAATTTACTTATATTTTTTCTCTGATTTTGAGTGTTCTCATATAATGATTTTTGTTATAAAAGAATTGTATTATGAATCTTGATTTATTTATTAAAACGAGCTTTTTAGACTATTAATCAGTATATATGCCGATGTTTTTGATATTCACGAGTTTTCTAGTAAATTTGATTCTTGATTTAAATTACAAAATTATGTCATCGACATAAATAGTCAATTATAACAAAGATATAATATTGATGAATCATTAATATTAATATTAATTACAACTATATATAGTTGAAATTAATATAATATCTAATATAAATCACTTTTATATTATTTCTTTTATCTTCATATCTTTTTAGGCTAGAAATCAATGTTTTATTTTATTTTCGTATCACAAAGTAGAAGTTTGGCAGATAACAAACAATAACTAATGAACTTCTAAAAATTTGGAAAATCTAGTACTTTCTCAAAGAATAGTGAAATTTTATGAAAAGAAATTGCAGAATTAATTGTAATTGGAATATTTTTTTCTGACTGGGCAAATTATTATTCGTAAAAACAATAAAATTCTCACTCATAATTTCATTTATATATTACTTTTAAATGGCTATGATTTCTTTGTTCAGCATCTTTGTAAGTAAAATATATTCTTTTTCAGTAAATTCATTAAAATTTCAGTAAATTAATATTTATTCAGTAAATATTTTAAAAGTTCAGTAATTTAATTACATTAAATAGTTTAGAATAAATCAATAATTACAACAAGACAATTATTATTAGAATATAACATAGAATAAAACAGATAATCAATTCGATGGTGGTAATATATTGTTTTTACTGGTCATTTGCTTCTAGTGTTTTTCTAGTGTTTTTTACTGAAAATATTTGTTTTTTTAACTTGAAAATTTATATTTTTTTACTGAAATATTTTCATTTTTTACTGAGCATTTGTATTATTTTACTAAACATTTTTTATTTTTTTACAAAACAAATTATTACATTTACTGAAAAAATAAATAAAAATTACTGAACATTTAATAAAAAATACTGAACTTTTAATTAAAAGGGCTTAAACCTTAAATTAATCTGAGTTGTGCATAAATGAATTCTTTCTTTTCTTAAATAATGAATATAAATGTGTTATGCAAAGAGTAAACTATGAAGAATCACACTTTAATTTTAATTTTACTTCCATCTTGACCGCATATTTTTTCCCGAATTGTGTTACTGACAAATATTTCGATTAAACATTTTTATACTATACATTATTTTTGCCGTAATAATGATGAATTTATATTTCAAAAATTTCAGAGTTTTAAATGTATATATAAGAATTAATTTCTATATGGAAGATATTTATAAGTAGTGTCATTTATTTTTTATTTATGTTTGACCTGTTTTTATTTTCATTTATTTTCAAGTGTTATAAAACCCAGAGTCAACATTTTGCGATAAAAATGAACATACCTTGATGAAAATATAAAAGAAATTTTAAATAATAAAAATTTATAAGAAAGTACTACTCAAACATACGTCGTAGAATATATTTCGACAGTTTTCTGTTATGGAGATGAAAAGCAAAGTGTCGATTTATATCGTAAAAAGAATGTCGCTTTCTTATAATTAAGTCGTCGCAACGTATTTTTAATTATTTAATAAAAATTTTGTTTATTTTTGTCTATTTTAATTATTCGGTTTAATTTTGCATTTTTTGGCCAATTTCTATGTAAATTTTACTCTCTTGGGAGACAGTTGGTAAATTTTATATTTGATATTTTTTATTATTTTATAAGGATGTTGTGGAGTGGATTTGTAGCCTAATATGTCAAAGAGCTAAATCACAGCAAATTTTGGTTAAAAGGGGAATTTTATTGGCTTTTTTGGAAATAAAATTTACATTAACATTTAAATGTTAAATTAATAGTAATTTTTGATAAAATAATGCTATCGTTTTATATTATAAAGAACAATTCCAACAGGTTTTTCTTTTATTTAGGGTTACCTGACTTTAATCACTCCATTAACAATATATGGGATATTTTATTACAAATTAGTAATTGAAATAATGGATAATCCTAGTGGAACAATACATTTTAAAAAATCAAAAGAAGTTACAATTTATGTTATAGATGTGAACAACAACTTTCCAATTTTCAGTCAAGCATTTTACGATTTTAATCCAATCACAGTAAGAATTTATAAAATATTTATTTATATAAAATTATAATTAAATTTCGTTATGATTATAATTTTATTGAAAATTTAATTGAATATTATTATAGTTTATTTATTATTATATTTAATATTATTATTATTATTATTATTATTATTATTATTATTATTATTATTATTATTATTATTATTATTATTATTATTATTATTATAAGTAGTAATAGTAAGTATTAATATTGGTATAAGTATTAGTATTAATTAATTGTTATTTAGGAAAATGTAAATATTGGAGCTACAATTGGGGAAGTTTTGGCTACCGACAAGGACCTGGGTGAAAATGGAAACGTATCTTACAAGATATTACCACAGAAGGACACAGATGCTATTATTTTACAGTTGTTCAAAATACAAAAGGTTAATGGTATGTTTCAAAGACCGATACAATTATTTGCATTTAATTTGTATAGAATAACTATAGAAGTATTATTTTGTTTTAATTATTTTATAAGAACTTTTTATAAATTTTCACCTCTGATTTCTTTTCTAATGAGAATGTAGTCAAATTTTTAAAAATTACAATTTTAATAAGTTGTTTGTATTAATTTAATTGCAGTAATTATTATGTTAACGTTCAAGTACCATATATATTTTGCATGTTTTAATGGATCTAGGACTATTCGTCCCCGGACTGTTCATCTAATTTTATATTAGAAAAAAGAAATAAAAAAAATTAATTAATTTACAAATTTACTAACATATTTAAATCAAAGGAACTAAAAAAGAACTAAATAGATTTAAATAGTTGAACAAAGTGTTAACTGCGCGACAAATGTATAATTGCCGTAAGATATACAGACACATTTGTTCTTCCGTATCCTGCAACAGCATGTCTGACTCTGCTAACCAAGTCACAATATTTCTTGACGCAATTTCCTGGATTCCAGTAGCTCCTTGCATGAATGCTGCCTTCTGTTTCTGACAATCTTTCTCCAGCCCTTCGATCAGCAAACAGATTGAAGGATGAAGAATAATGATTGAATTCCGTGATTCCAGCCTTCGACAATGTTTGTGGTTCGTGCGATACCGTTACCAGCAGACTCGTACTGATTTCATATTGGGATTAGAAATGTAGCTGAGCCATAATGGTTCCCATTGCCTCGGAGTCTTCGACCTCTAATATAGGTGTGCTCGAAGTAGGAAAGAAGTTCGTTCATTTTTAGTGTGGTGGCATTTGTTCAGATAGCAAGTCGAATGACTTAGCAACATCATCAACCGAGTGCTGATAAAAATCGAACACATCTACGCAGTTCGTCGTCACTTTCATAGTCGGTCTTCATACCCAGTTCGTTGACCTTGCGAAGAACACTCTGGCTGAGATTGAAGTAACATCCGGTTACCGATGCTCCTGGATATTCATGAGTGAATGCTTTCATTGCCGCTGACTCGAAATCGGTTAGGATCGTTTTCGGTGATGCATTTGGAATAAGATTCTTCAATTCCGCTATTAGACGATCGTAGGTTGCTTTCGATTTGCTGTCGCCATCGAAAATATTATAATTATAAACTAATTATAAACAAAATTATTATTAAATATTATATTATACCATTCTAAGTATTATTTCACTTAAATTTGTAAATTAATATTTTTTTTCTAATATAAAATTAGTATTTTGGATGAACAGTCCGTGGATGAATCGTCCGGATACCGTTTTAATATGTTATTAATTATTTCTTTATGAACATTATTTTCGTTTATAACCCAACCCTGATCATTCTATATTGAAGTAACTGATACTGAAGTAACTTCTAGTCTTAACTTAAGGGGTTTTTTCTGTTATGGCGAATGACTTTTCTCTCAAATATGAATATTAATAGAAAATATATACCGTATAAATGGTAATTATAAATGATAACTTTTTATAAGCCACATCCCGATTTGTCAGTGAAATAATGAATTTTATCAGCATATATATTATTTAATATATTATTTATATAGGCCTCAGTATGGTTTTCAATTAATAATTTTGTAAAAAAGTTGTGGCTTTTAGACCGAAATTGACGTGCTCTTTTTTAATATTTATTATATTTATCTTGATTTTTCTTATTTCTCAGAATTACGAGGATAAATATGCTTATCAATTTTAGAATTATAGAAAAAATTTTTTTTTTATAAAAATAAGTAATAATTCCAATATTTATTTTTAATATTAGGGCAATCTACTGGTTGAAATAAAAACAAACAATCTCTGATTATTAATTAATTAAATTAAATTAATAATATTTTTTTAACTATGTCTTTCTCAAAAATTTTAAAAATTATATATTTTATAAATAAATATTTTTAATTCAATTCAAATTTGGTACTTCTGTGTTATCTTACCCCCAAAAATTAAATTAAAAAAGAACACATATAATTATTATATTTATTTTCTAAATCACAGTTACAAACTCAGCAAATGTTTGTAAAGAGTTTGTAAATGGTCATCCAGGTGGCCAGAAAACTACAGTGTCGTTGAGAATAGTGTCGAACACATCGGCACTGTTGCTTAGAACACGTTTGCGCCACAAAATCACATAAATCACAGATAGCCTTAATAAATTCATGTTCAATAACGTCATCAATAATGTATTCTCTCATTTTTATATTGTTATTTTAATTGTATTTTATAATTTAATTTTTGGGGGTAAGATAACACGGAAATACCTCAAATTTCTTTACTATTTTGTGAAATTTCATAAATATTTTACGAAAGTTTGCGATAGGAAATGACATAAACAAAGATTTTTAAGTTTACACTATTTTTTATTACATTTCAACTACTTATTTTAATAAGTAACCAATGGTTTTTTACAGAATGTAACTGACGTAATGCAAAAAAAATCATGGTAATTATGTAATTTCTTAGGTATTTTGTTAAGTATTCGAGTTTGCGTTTTTCCGTCAACATTATTCCTTCATCTTCTTTTTCTGCAAATTTATGCCATGTTTATTTGAGTTAGCTTGGGAATTATTGGTTAAAACAAAATTTAAATAAATAAAAACAAAAGTTAAATAAAATTCATAAGATAAAAATTAATTGATATTTTAAATAAATAAATTTAATTGTCTATTAAATTATAAATATTTTTCCTTATTTGATTTTTGTTTTTATTTACTTTCTATCCTAAAAATAAATTACCAATAATATTTACTGTTTTTAATTTTTAAATAATTTTTTCTTGTTTTTTCTAAAATTCATTTATTTCAATGGAGGTTCAATACTTAGTTTAAAAGATTAAAATAATTGAAAATGTTTAAATTAGCAAAATAAATTATTTTTTTGTTTTACTAGATAAAGGGCAAATTTTGGTCAATTCAAGTTTGAAGAATATAGGAGCTCGCTTTACGTTTATTGTAACGGCAATGGATAATGGGATTCCACGGTTAAGCATTAACTGTACTGTAGTCATCACAATAATTGACTTTAATGATAATTATCCAAATTTTACGAATCCTGTTCCCAAAAATGTTGGAAGTTCTATTCAATTTTCAATTTATGAAGTTAGTTAAAATAAATTAATAACTGGACTAAATATGATAATCAGAATACGATTGCCCTTATTACAATAATCAGTGCAACTGACAGTGATTCTGGGCTCAATGGTGATATACGATTCAACTTAGATTCAATGAACGGAGATCACGAATTCTTTATTATTTCCCCAATCAGCGGAAATCTTTCCAACGTTCGATCTTTCGATAGAGAAACAAAATTTTTATATAAATTTAGAGTTTATTTGTAAAATTTGTTGCAGGTGATTTTATTAATACCATTAGGTTCTTGCTAATGATCTTGGTACACCTTCACTAACGTCGGCAGTTAATATTGAAGTTCTAGTACTGGATTTAGATGACAATTTGCCCATATTTCCGTCAAATTATTTACTGATGAATTTTTCAATATATGAAGGTCCTATGACATTCACTTCAATCAGCAATTCGTCTTTGAATGGATTCAAAATTGGTAATGTTGCAAATGCCATGGACAAAGATATTGGAAACAATTCATTAATAGCGTATATCTTTATAGGTGAAATAGTTTGGAAATTATTTATTAGAAATATTTTTTATTATAATTTAGGTGACGCAATTATTTTTTATTTGGATCCTTTCAGTGGAGATCTATATGGATTAAAGGAATTCGACAGAGAAACTAAGGATACGTATATGTCTACTGTCAGAGCGGTTCCAATGTCTCAGTATGGAGATGGTAATTGCAATTAATACTAATTATTAATTTTATCCTTTTTTTGTTTTAATTATAATTAATCTGTTAAGTTCAGTGCATTAAGTCAGTAGTCAAATGCTTAAAAGGAGATTGAAAAATATAAAATATAAAAATATATAAAAAAATATATTCTAATAATTAGAAATTTACTATTCTCATTTTGAAACTAAAATGGTATAGATCTTGAGCTAAACGAGTTTTCTAGAAGACGTTTTGCATTTCGCATAACAAATATGTAATTCTTTAAGATAGTAAAACCAAATCGAATTTTTTTTCTTCTGATTTTTGATGTAGCACAAATTTCAAATTTTCTTCTATGGCAGGGCATGTATTAAAAATCTGTCATGTAGGATTAAATTAACACAATTTAATTATAAATAATGCATACGAATTAAACTAAAAAAACACAAAATTTACCTTAATGAATTTAGTTTTTTACAAGCTTAAATAAATAAGTGATTAACACTAGATTTACGGACTGAGCCCATTTCACTCATTTAATATTCTATTGCTACATATATACATATATATTTCAGATACGTCATGAAATATAGGTAAATGTTAATTACTCTCCTCTACCGACTCCCTCAATTCGCATATCGAATTAGGTATACCTGTTTTTACGGCTATTTTTACCCGTAAATATAATGTTAAATATTCGTTTTTTATTATATTTTGTTGTATTTTGAAAAATTTTCAAACGTTTGTCACCGATGTTTCAGATTTAACAAATAAATGAAAAGCTGAAAATTAAATCATAATAGTAAAAGATATTTTCTTCCTTTCAATCATTTATCTCTTTTGCTTTTGTATTAAAAATTTTCGAAGAGGTTTTAGGAAATAAAACTATAGATGATTTTCTCACTTTCTCCAATAATTGCGATTCAAGGTTAGTGAAGGGGGAATGTTTTTTAATTACTATATATGCGAAAGAAAGGCATATATATATATATATATATATATATATATATATATATAGAGAGAGAGAGAGAGAGAGAGAGAGAGAGAGTTCATCCAACAATACATACAAAATTGCTTACCTTCACAAGTAAAATAAAGTCACAAACAAAAAAATTGAAAAATTAAAAACGTTACAGTGAAATTCCGAGAATTTTTGGTTGAATTAATTTATTGCATAAATACCGAAAACCGGTTTTCAAATCAATGTATACCGGTATTAAATACTGGTCAAAACTTAGCGGTATACCGGTTATTGTATTATTCTAATTCATTGCCAGAGCTAACTAAAAAGTTTCTTGGAAGATGTTAAATAACAGGAATATGAGTTTTATTTTAGAGAAATAATAATTTTCTTATTTTAAATTAAAAGAGTCCCACAAAATGATATACTCATAAATAATTAGCTTAGAATCCTTCCGTGAATTCAATGCATTAGCACCAGTATTTCTTTGTGTCACCATATTGAAAGGTTTAAAGGACTCCAAATCTTTGACTATTTCATTCATCTTTGTGTATACTTTTGGTTTATATTCCTCTTTTTTAAAACATATGATATGACAAAATCCACGGAATGTCACTATATAAATTGATAGACTCCACTTCTGAAATAGAAAGGGTATTTAATCTTTATTATTAAATTTATAAAAAATTCATAATATTTACAAAAGATGACTTTATATGATTCTCGTTGACTTCATTTGACAACATACAGAATTTTACTCCCTTAAAGTGCACGTAAAGAACTGTTGAAGATTCGTTTAAATGAATTCATGCTTATATGTCCGAAATTATCAATTTCCTGAAAAAGATATTTTTAGAACTTAAATAGAAGAATATACTAATAAAAAAATCAACCATAAAAAACATGGTTTTGAAACTCTATATTTCACTCTTAATTTCAACATATTTTAAAAATAATTACGTTATCTCTTTAATCCGAAGTTAATGAATAGATAAGAATTTATATTTAAATAAGGAAATAACACTAAAGTTGACATATCAATAGTTTTTAAATTAACTCACTTTCCGTGATCGAATCGATCTGAAATTTTGATAGCATGAGTGTTCTCAGCAACAAATCTACTTGCCAAATTTCAGCTCAATACGACTGAAAGTAGGTTAATTTGGCCTTACAAAATTTGTGTGGCACACACAAACATACAAACATCAGCGATGTTAATATAGAGAGAGTATCAATGAACTTTTTAAATTTGTTTTCATTGTGATTATAGACCAATTTCGTTTCTCTATGTTTGCCAATTTGATTTATCAATGCAATGAAATTAAATAAGATTTTAAAATGAAATAAAATTAAGTCTTAGGTGAACGAAATTATAAATAGTTTTACTAAAAAAACTTTTTAAGTAATTTTTCGAACAAAAAAACTGCTAGATAAGTGGTTAAAGATAAAAATATTTATTGGTAAACCAATAATCAAATTCATATTATAATTATCGCTATTTATACTCAAAATATATTTAGAATAAAAGAGGTGATGTCGGTTTATTTATGAATAATAATCGTAATTGTTTAAATTGTTTAATAATAATAAATTATTAATAAATAAATGTTTAATAAATAAATTTAGAATTAAAGAGGTGATGTCGGTTTATATATGAATAATAATCGTAATTGTTTAATAATAATAATAATAATAATAATAATAATAATAATAATAATAATAATAATAATAATAATAATAATAATAATAATAATAATAATAATAATAATAATAAATTGGTTTATTAACAGAATTTAAAAATATAATTTCTGTAATTTGTATTATTATTTACTATTTATTTATTTTTGTTTGTTTCTTTTATCTTGTTATTTTTATCTACTAGAATTTTTGAAGTTTTAAAGATTTTATATTTTTTCATGATATTTTTCATGATATTTTTCATGATATTTTTCATGATATTTTTCATGATATTTTTTTCATGATATTTTCATGATATTTTTGATAAATATTATTGAATTACTCTAGGACCCCATCCATTCTTGTCAGGTTATAGTCCTTTCAATTGCTCTGAAGCCAAGGTGGTCGTGATTATTTTGGATATCAATGACAATCCACCGGTGTTTACAGTTCCCACAATACTTGGTGGAATTGTCAAATTCGCTACCCCTGGCTCTCAAATCGTGGATATCTCTGTAAGTATCTCATTACATTATCATTGTTGAGATTTTATTTATAATTTTAATTTGAAAGCTTAAAATTTAAGTAAATTAAAGATGGGTTATCTTGTCTGAAATTACAAATTGACTAACTTACTCTTAAATAGTGAGTTCTCCAAATATTTTGCAATTCCATTGCCACAACTTTATAAAATGTACTGTTGAATACATTCTTGTATATATTTTCATAATATCTTAACACGTAAATCACTCTGATAGATCAAATATATATTTTCATACTATAACAGCTATGTTATTATTTTCTATTATTATTATTATTATTATTATTATTATTATTATTATTATTATTATTATTATTATTATTATTATTATTGTTATTTTTATCATCATCATAATCATCATTTTATTTTAGAAATATGTCACCGATAAGGATATTGTCAGTCAAAATGCTTTAACATATTGGATTGAAAAAATTTTTCCGTTGAAATCAGATCTGGCTGCCCAGCTGAAAAATCTCAATATCGGTACTGTCTTTGCCTTGAATATAACTTCGGGGATTTTATCCACTGCTCCGGGAGTATTTTTTCAGGTTATTAAATTTTTTTAATTACTTTTAAATTTATAGCTCATTATAAAAATTATCAATTATCTATCTCTCTTTAAATTTTCATTTAAATTAAAAAAATTTTAATTCTCATTTAACCCTGCAGAGCGCGCGCTAAAAAAATTACATGGATGCGCGCGTTGGGTCTCACAGGCCCAATATTGTTTTCTCATGATTTATAGACTTATTGATTGGCAAAATAAAGCAATATTAAATTTTAAAAGATTTAACATTTGCTCTGAATTTCCTTTTTTTCCAAACTGTCTCACCATCTTTACCAGTATAGTAGTCTAAACCATCTGTATCCAACTCATCCTCAGAAGTTACGTCACTCATTTCTTGTTCAGTATCAGTAGATTCACGTCTAACCTTCAAATTGTCTTCCTCACCTGCGTCACTATCATCATCAGTTTCATCAGAACTCACAACAATTGTCTCCAGTAGCTGTCGGATTCTTTCGTTTTCTTTTTCAACTGGATCCATGATTATTTTATTTTCAAAAATAGTAAAGACTGTTGTCTAAAATTATAATGATTTAATAATGTATTAATGATTTTGGTCGAAATTAAAGTAAAGCTGAAATGAATCAGCTACAGAATGTTCTGAATTGATGCTACGCCACAAAAAATATTTTTACGCAAAATAAGATCGTCTGGGTCTGTGAGACCCAACGCGCCCTCTGGAGGGTTAAAGTAAAATTTTGATGACTGGAGATGTCTTACTCGATGGAAATTTAAAAATGTACTTTAATTTTAGTTCTCTATTAGTATCTTTTGAAAATTAACAAATATAGGCGTAATTCAGTGAATAATCTAGTTTTTGAATATTAAAAATTATGCATTACATGGGGAGGTATTAGAATTTTTAAAATAGGTTGAGTAACACTGTTTTATATATAATGAAAACTATATTTTATAACTTGGTAGCGTAAAAAAATCATTTGATCTGGCTCCCCTTGCTGTTGAACCATCATTATGTTGAAACCCGTGCCTCTTATTTTAATTTGTATAACGGAGATTATGTAATGTTATCTTTGTAGGATAATGTTGGCGGATTTATTCAAATCAGTGTCGGTGTATCAGATGGGAAATATAAGAACTTCGATCAGTCTATTATAAACTTTATCAGTTCAACTCAACAAATAATTGCTGTGATTCAAAACTATCCGAGTTTTGTTGTAACAATAGCAAATGATTTCTCTACATACCTTTCGAATAAGTTGAATATTAACATTACTGTAGATTCTGTTGAACTTTTTAAGGATGTCCGTGGAAACATACCAAGCGGTCTGTAAGTTTTTTTTTATTAATAATTATAATTCTTAATATTATTAAATTATAAATTCAAGTAAAGAGGCGTTTTCAGGATATTAATATTTAATGGGAAAGATTAACTTATCAGTGAATAAATAATAATTTCGGAGTTTATTTTGAAAATGGAGCATTTAATAAATGCGTTTTAATAAATTTAAAAATATTAAAGAGTTTGTAAATAGATAATGCAAATTTATTATCCAATGTTTATTAAAGATGTCTAAAGAAAATAAAAAAAATTGTTATACCCAAACAGGCTTGCCTTACTTAATTGATTTTACAAATATCAGCAAAAACAATATTTATCTAAATTAAATGTTTACTAATAAACCGATTGCGGATGATACTGATTGGCTGCATTATTATCCAATCATACAGGGCCGGATCTATGGGTGGAGCGAGGGAGCGACCGCACCAGGCGCCAGAATCACACTGAAAAAAGGCGCCTTTTCGATCAAATTGAAGAATAATTATTCTCAACAAAACTATCATACTGACTGTTATTATAACACGTATTTCTACATAATAATCTATATTTTGATAAATTTGCATTTTTGAGCGCTTTTCCTCTATATATATATATATATATATATATATATATATATATATATATATATATATATATATATATATATATATATATATATATATATATATATATATATATATATATATATATATATATATATATATATATATATATATATATATATATATATATATATATATATATATATATATATATATATATATATATATATATTATTACAATAATGTTAAATTTTTATTGAACAAAATTCAAATTTTTCACATTGCTTTGAAACTGTCTCTTTATTGGCGAAAAATCAAATTTAGACTTTAACAATATAGGCGCCTTTTCAAGAAGTTTGCTCCAGGCGCCAAAATAGTACCATCCGACACTGCAATCATATGTGCATGCTTTCTCATATACCGCAAATACCAGAATCTCAGAAAACCTTGAGTAATATTTTTGCTTAAACTAATGCATCATTTGCTAAATCAATTAACTCCACAAATTAGAAGGTAGAGAAAATTATTGAAATGTAATACATTTTTTAAAAAAACTTTCAATAGCGAAAATCAAATAATTATTTCGTGGAATTAAGCTTCTTAATAAGGTTAGGCATTACTCTAGTGCTTCAGCACTAGAGTTGTAAATATCCAAAAGCATTTATCGCTTTTGTCTGTGAGTGGTTCACCTAATTCCAAAGACCCAAGCTGACATGAATTTATGCGAAACTTTCAAAATTAACGGTCCATATTCCTAAATAGTTTTCAACTTTATTTTTTATTTTAAAGTTAATTGTGTAATCTTTTAGAACTAATTTATTCATTCATGCGGTAAATTTATCCTCTAATACTGTGATGAATGGTTCCGACCTTTTATTATTACTCAACCAACAATTTTCAAATACGGCAGATTTGACACAGAAATTTCAGTTGCTTGATTTTCGACTGACCTCCAGTCCCACAGCAGCTTGTATAAATAATGATTATTATAAATTTATTATGATTACTTTGAGCTGTTCTTTTTTTATTTTTATTATCATCATAACCGTTTTCGTATGGATGTACCGATCAAAATATCAGAGAAAATTGCGAGCTTATTGTACACCATCAGTCGGTAATTTTGATCGCATTATTTTATTTTTATACTTTTAAAATTTCCATTTTTAGATAAAATGACGAACTCTAATAACGTCAAATTACCCGGAACAAATATTTATGAAAAGTAATTTTTTTTTAAATGAATTCAGTGTCGTAAATGGAAATTTTATTCACTTAAACCATATATTTAAAAGGACCCTAAAAATAAGATTTTAATAAAAAAGTATNGCGTGCTGTCTTTCTTGCATAAGGTGGAGGAAATTGCTGTCACAATTGTCCTGCCATATTACGAAATTAACTGTAATAAAACCTATGCAAACCTTGTCTTTCGCTGAAGATCGTGCTTTCTTGGATTCCAGGACCTGCTATCTTTGTAAAAAATTTATTAGAGATAGAGTTAGGGACCATTGTCACTTCACAGGTAAGTATCTTGGTGCTGCCTGTAGGAAATGTAATGTGTCTCGCAGAATTCAGAGACAGTTACCAGTTGTTTTTCACAATTTGAGGGGATATGATCTCCATCATATTTTGAAGTATGGTTTGAGTAATTTTCCTTCTTGGGAATTGAATATTATTCCAACCACTACGGAAAAATTTATCTCTCTCATCGCGTACATTAACAAATTGCCTGTTCGTTTTATTGACAGCATGCAGTTTGTTAATTCATCACTTGCAAAAGCGGTTAAGACTCTTTCAGATCTGCCTTTAACTTCTTCTGTTTTTGATGGCGCAATTGTTCGAGCAAAAGGTATCTTCCCTTATGACTTCGCTACATCTCTTGAGGTCCTGGAATCAACTCTTGAACTACCTCCTATTTGGGATTCTGTGTCTAATGATGAATATGAATTAGCCCAAGTTATTTGGACTCAACAAAATTGTAACAATATGTTAGACTATATGTTAACATACCTTAAACTTGACGTGTTTCTCCTCGCAGATTATTTTACACAATTCCGTGAAAAGGCCATTGCATACAATGGTCTTGAGCCTCTAAATTTTTATGGCATTCCGGTATGTCATGGGCCTCAGCGCTTATGACATTAAAGGAACCCATTGAACTTTTACAGGACATGGAAATGTTTAATTTCTATGAAGGAGGGATACGGGGTGGGTTAACATTTGTTAACAAACATTATGTTGCAAGTTCTGAAGACACAGAACTCTTGTATATAGACATAAATAACTTGTATGGTTGGGCCTTAAGCAAAATCTTCCGTATGCTGATTTTGAATGGGTGTATGATAACCTTGATTCTGTCTTGTATGAATGTAAGAATGCTGATATCGATAACCTTCCATATGGGTATACTATGGAGGTTGATATTGATATCCCTGATTGTGTGCATGATTATTTGAATGATTTTCCGATTGCTCCGGAAAAAATGTGCCCGCCAGATTCGAAAGTTGAGAAGTTAATGCTCACGCATTGGCCGAAGAAGAACCATGTTCTTCATTGGCGACTTCTCAAATTGTATATTGAATTGGGGGCTTTAATTAAAAATGTACATAGGGCAATTAAATTTAAACATGCACCCATTTTTAAAGAATACATATCAACTAATACAAATTTGCGCTCAAATTCAACATGCGAGCTGCATAGAGATTTATACAAATTATTTAATAATAGTCTGTATGGGAAATCCGTGGAAAACCTTAAAAACGGATGAATTTGAGGCTATGCAATTCAGCTGAAAAGATGATTGTATATGCTTCAAAGCCGACTTTCAGGAAATCAATTAAAATTGCTGATGACCTGATTGCTGCACATCTGTATAAGGATTCTATATGTTTAGACAGGCCTAGCTACATTGGCCAAACGGTGCTAGACCTGTCTAAACTGAGGATGTACCAGTTACAGTATATCGAATTGGCCAAATATAGAAATGAATTTAACTGTGATATTAATATCGTTGCCGGCGATACTGACTCCTTTTTTCTTGAGGTTAGGCACTGTAAGCTTGACACTCTTTTGCCGGCAATGATTCGTGACAATCTTTTAGACACTTCCAACTATGACCCGGCACATCCCTTATACTCTAGAAACCTTGATTCTGTGATAGGTAAATTTAAAGATGAAAGTAAAGGTCTAGGGTATAAGGAATGGGTTTTCTTAAGACCCAAGTGCTATAGTTTGTTAGGGGCTAAAGATCATTTGAAAGCAAAAGGAGTCAGGTTAATAGGTACAGAAATTAAGCACGAATCATATTTAGAATGCTACAATAACAACGTAGTATTTTCTGTACCACAAAGTAGGATAGGGACGCGGAACCATCAATTGTTTACAATTAAAAACAATAAAATCGCATTGTCAAACAACGACGACAAGCGGTTTGGGTGGGGAAAAATTCCAGTCTGGCATATGGGCATTATTTAGGATTTGAGGAAACAGATGCTGGCCAAGTATTTAATCATGAGGAGATTGGTGGCCAAGTAATTAATCCTGAGGAGATTGGACCGCTTTTTGGTGGAGAAAGCCCATCTTTCGATGATCCAGACAGCCCTATAAACAATGATGATATAACCGACATTGATGATATTGTTTTATCAGATTAATATATCTTTTTAAAAAAATGTTTTTGTATTCTTTATATATATTTTATTGAAAACTCGTTATAGTTTTCACCAATCTTTCTATGCTTAAACATTATATTTAATTAATTATCGAAAATGTTTCAGCATAGAAAGGATATTATTTGTAAATTTTTATTTTGTGAATGTTTTTATATATTTGGTATACAAGCAGTCAGCATGCATACTGCTCTTTAATATAATAATAATAATAATGTAGTCTACAGTGAGCACGTAGCTACATAGTAGTCTGCAGTCAGCATGCAGCTACTGCTCTCTAATAATAATAATAATAATAATAATAATAATATTAATAATAATAATAATAATAATAATAATAATAATAATAATAATAATAATAATAATAATAATAATAATAATAATAATAATAATAATAATAATAATAATAATAATAATAATAATAATAATAATAATATATTAATAATAATAATAATAATAATATTTGATTGGCTATCTCAATTTTTATAAATATAAAAACAAAAGTAATTTATTTATTAAGAAATTTATTAAGAAATTTATTACTAATGATTTCTACGAGTAAAACTGATGAATGTGTAAATCATTTGGTATCATTATTATTATTTTGTCAATATTTATAAAAATGTCACTTATAGCAAAGAAGTCCAACCTATTCCGAAATTTCATCGAAATTTTTTAACAATGCAGTTGAAGATTTTATAAATAATCATGATACTTACACTGATAAGCAAATCATAAATATTTTAAAAATTTTCAAACATTCCTCTATTGAATATTTGAGGGATTTATTTAATTATGAGAAATCCATTTTAAAGTTATCCTGTTATTTAATGTACTTAGAAAAAATAGCGGTAAACAACGAATCACTGAATGAATACTTTTGGAGTTGTATGTTTTTAAGGTTGAAACCTTTATATAGTAGATTGATTTATGAATGGATAGCAAAAGCCGACTTGATTGAAAATAAGATAACGAAAAAACTGAACGATGTTAAGAAAAGGTATTTGACTTGTTCAATTTGTAAAGAAAATCAAGTTTCGGTTTTGTATTTACCGTGTGGTCACGTGATTGTTTGTTCTGAGTGTCACAAGAAGACTATTCGCAAGTGTCAAGCCTGTTCATCAATAATTAATGAATATCATACTATATACATGTAAATCAATATTTAATTTTATTGTTTAAATAAATGTATGTTTTGTTGAGCGTGAGCAGTACCCTTGTGAGCATTACCCATAGGGGGACAAAATATTTTGTCGGAATAGACTCGGAGTATATAGATTAATAATAATAATAATAATAATAATAATAATAATAATAATAATAATAATAATAATAATAATAATAATAATAATAATAATAATAATAATAATAATAATAATAATAATAATAATAATAATAATAATAATAATAATAATAATAAATAATAATATCTTTAGAAATAATAATTGGAATAACGAGATATATGGCTCATTCGAAAGGTCTTGGATTGAGCTTTAAAATGAGCTATCGATGAATAATTTTCGTTGGCGGGAACCTTTAAAAATTTAAAATAATAATATGACCTTGAAATAAATGTCTTTGTTCTACAAATGACCTTGAAAATAATAATATTTTGAAAAATAATAATATGACCTTGAAAAAATAAATGTCTTTGTTCTACAAATGACCTTGAAAATAATAATATTTTGAAAAATAATAATATGACCTTGAAAAAATAAATGTCTTTGTTCTACAAATGACCTTGAAAATAATAATATTTTGAAAAATAATAATATGACCTTGAAAATAAATGTCTTTGTTCTACAAATGACCTTGAAAATAATAATATTTTGAAAAATAATAATATGACCTTGAAAATAATAATATTTTGAAAAATAATAATATGACCTTGAAAATAATAATATTTTGAAAAATAATAATAAAATATTCAAATGACCTTGAAAAATGGTCTCGGGAAAATGTTAATAACTTTTATACTACTAATGATAAAAATTATTTTCTATGGCTCAAAAGATAGATCGCCGTCTGGGCTTCAAAATGATGTATCAATTGTTAATTAATTTTGAAAACTCAAAAAGTTCTGGCGCCCCGAAAAGTAGGACTCCGCTGGCACAGTTAATAATATTTTTGAAAAATAATAATAATTATATGACCTTGAAAAATGGTCTCGGAAAATGTTAATAACTTTATCAATAGTGATGATGATGATACTTTCAATAGCTCATTCGAAAGGTCTTGCACCAAGCTTCAAAATGATGTATCAATATTTAAATAATAAACTCAAAAAGTTGGACTCCGCTGGCACAGTTAATAATATTTTGAAAAATAATAATAAAAATAATAATATTTTTGAAAAATAATAATATGACCTTGAAAATAAATGTCTTTGTTCTACAAATGACCTTGAAAAAATAAATGTCTTTGTTCTACAAATGACCTTGAAAAAATAAATGTCTTTGTTCTACAAATGACCTTGAAAATTTTATGAGTCATACGACCTTGAAAATGACCTTGAATGAGTCATACGACCTTGAGAATGACCTTGAATGAGTCATGGTCTTTGTTCTACAAATGACCTTGAAAATTTTATGAGTCATCCGATGAGTCATGGTCTTTGTTTCAATGACCTTGATGAGTCATATGTCTTTGTTCTACAAATGACCTTGAAAAAAAATGTACTTTTAGACTTAGAAAAAATTTTTACCCCGGGGGGGGGGGTTGTGCTAGCGGAGTCCTGTTCTAGCGGAGTCCTGTTCTAGCGGTGCCCAATCCATCTACTATTATTATTATTATTATTATTATTATTATTATTATTATTATTATTATTATTATTATTATTATTATTATTATTATTATTATTATTATTATTATTATTATTATTATTATTATTATTATTATTATTATTATTATTATTATTATTATGAATATCATTATTACTAATATCCTTACTAGCATTATTATTTCTGCCATCGTTTTCTTTATAATATCATCGTTATTTTTATTATTAATCTCGTTATTATTATCAATATTAATACCGTTATTATTATTATGATCATTGTTATTATCATTAACGCTGTGACTAATAACTATTATTGTTTTATTGTTATTAATTGGAGTATTGATTTCCCTTATATAAAAGATAAATTATTTGGAATTCATTCCTTCCCGAATGGGACATTACTATTACGAATAATATTATTACTTATATTTATTAGGAATGACTGTAGTGTCGTGGGGGGAGCTTTTTTCAGCCATGCGAGCGAATTTGATACCTGCCCACCATCTGGTAGATGGCGCATTCTTTTCGAGTTCTTCGACCTCTCTGTCCCCAGCCCAGAGCAGTTGCCATCTAGCAATATCTCCAAACCTGTCATAGTGGATATGTGTACCATCAGTCCTCCTGCCAGAGAAGCACTGCCGAGGACGAAGAAGAAACAAATTTAAAAGTGAGAGAGAAATGCCTGGAAGCGAGCTAAGAAGGCTATTTCTAACAGCCTTCTATGCGAATCTATCAACCCATCGCCCGAGTTAGACTGAAATGGGTACGGCATGGGTTGTTCTCTTCAAATAGAACCAGACAATTTGTTCGATTTAAACAAACTGCTGGCCGAGGAAGAAAGAGACAATGATTAAACTTTTGGTTTAGTTTTTGTTTTTCTCGAATAATGGGAACTTAGTTTTTTTTATTCATCTGAGTATTAAAATTTGTTATCTTGTTTCATTTTCTTTTGTATTAAACCTCCACTACCGATGCTACTAGTTCATAATTCTTTCAATAACCGAACGAATTGTAGAACTCTGTGAAAGATAGCAGATGAGACACATGTGGACCTTATTTGTTTTACAGTTAGCATCAATTTGTGGTAATGTTAACCTCAACGTAAGTCCTTCTATTGGCAGTCTCGAACCCGTTTAGAAAGTATAGGAGAGAGTAGTTTTAGCGCAAAAGCTCGTCTGTCTCTTATCTCTTGACGACTTTGTACATTGCCAGCATGGTCATAACTATGGTACCTAGTCGGGATGAAATAGTCACATGGCGTTTTATGGAAGTCTCTTAGGATCATTTAACATCCTAACTTGAGTTACATTTCCTTTGGTCTTCCTCGTAAACGCCAACATCAATATTGAATGAAGTTGGTAAAATACTCAACTTCATGCAGCATAAAGTATCATAAACTCTTTTAGAGAAGCGTTTTTGTGAAGAAGTATTGGTCTTAAATGAAAAAATGTGGAAACACTGATTCCAAAACAAAAGACAGAAGACTTTGGCTGACATTGATTCTTCATAACTTAAAATTAAATTATATTATCTTCAATCCCCAAAGTAATTGTAAAGGTAACAAACTTACTTTTGAAAAAATGGAAAGCCCGCAAGGAAATTATCAATTACTTTTATGCAGAATGACATAAATCCAATAAAATCGGTTTGAAGGTGCCAATTTTCAACAATGCTTTTGAATCACACGAAATGGCAATGAAAGATGAAGATTCTTTAAAAGACTAAGTTGCATTATCAAGGTTTACTGTTGGACTGATTGAAAATTTTCAGTAGTTACGATAAAGTTTAACACATTGAATAATAATAATCTAGTCACTAATGTTTCGTTTCATTGCGGATACTCGATCAAAATCCATTCTTATGAGTCATGTTCAAAGTCTAAGAACTTATATAATAATGAGCCCAGTGGAATAAAATGATATATTGTCTAAAGCTACCCAAAAATTGTTATTTATTTGAACATGAAAACCTTATTCAAAATTTACTATTAAATTTAGTGCTTCAAATTAATGTAGTTTAAATTTATTATCTAACTTGACCCTATCATTTCATTACATAAACATTTGTTGATTGATAATTCTAATTACGATTAAAACTAAAAATTTTTTATTAAATATTTAGCCACCCACATGTATATAATTTAAATTTGATCTACATTAAAATATCAATTACAACAATCAAAACAATTGAATTAATACACAAAACTAGATTACCAAACTTCAATTTAAACAAATTAAAAACAATGCACTGCTTAGCTTTGTGTATTACTATTATATTCTTATTAAATTAAAGCAATTAAGTTCACACAAAAATGGAAAATGGTCATATTTTATAATTACTTGTACAACAAAAAATGTAGCTAAATCAATAAAAATTATGTAGGACAATACAAACTTTAAAATTAAATTATATTAGCAATGATAATTTTAACTAAGCGCACTCTCAATCACTCTCTTCGTCAGCCTTTGAAGCCATTCCACCATTTTGAACACTCTTTCAGAATCTTGTTAGATATTTCCACCGAAACATTAACTGAGCTAGGCTGAAGAAATAATTATAGAAAAACAGCAAATTAACGCTCACCCCTTTATTGTACCATTTAATTATAGCTTCTTCTTCAACAATATCATAATCATAAAGAGCCTTTAAAAAATGACATGATTTAGAAATGATATTCATTGAAGCAATCAATTTCTCCATGCCTAATAAAATAAACTCTTGCATTTTCAACTTTTTGGTACCACGCCTAGTGAAATGTTGAAACAATATCTTATACAGTCCCACATCCTCAATAACGGTATCACGATTACAAAACACAACTTCATTATTATTAAGATAAATGCTGGATACATAAACAATTCATTAGCTTTTTTCTCTATTAATTGTCGCTGTAAAATTATTTCTCGCTTGTTAAATAATGATTCAACAATTCGTGAAAATCTAGAGACCTACGTTGTTCATCAGTTAACTTATTAGTATCACTAATTGATAATTGTTTCAGCAGTATTTCATCATCCAGCTTTGGTATTTCATCCACCCACGTATCATCAAAGCCATGTTCAGTATCATTAATTTTAGTAGACTGTTCAATAAAAGCTCCTTCTGCTTCTGTTTCTGGAGGATTTTTCAAAATGTATTGTGTCAATCGATGCAATGGATCCATCTGATCCGAAAACCCACAAGCTTTACATTTATAAAATAAACCATTCTTTTTTGTTATCAAGCTGGTCTCCGGATTGCCACAACTTTGGCAAAGAACAAACTTTTTGATAAACGAATGTAACAATTCTTGTAACTTATTGGCATCATGGCACCCATTCACGATGTATCTATCATTCTTTTCGTCTAAATTAATTTGTGCACCTAATTCAAAACCAAAGAATTTTGTGGAATAAGAAGGCTTTCTATACAATGCTTTTGCTATGTCAGACATGTTAACAACGACTGTTTTTATACCATTCCCTTTACCTTCTACTTTCGCTAACAACTTAGGCATTTTATAACGATAGAATACATCGTCAAAATCGCGATTAACATTGAGAGTCATGATTAGAAATAATTTGTTTACGATAATTTTGAATACTTGTAGACTGAAGTGACAAAAAAGTCATACAATTAAGTTTTTTAATGTTTATAGAATCACGAAATTTTAAAATCTTTTTAGTACTTCCTAAATAACAACATAATTAAAATACAATAAAAAATTCACATACTTAGAGAATTTATATAACAATTCATAAAATTGAATAGATTTTATGAATATATTTAGATTTTACCTGAATCAAATACTAAACTTATATACCAAACAATTGTTTACTTACTACCGTATGAATTGAGAGTGAAACTAGAATTATAAAGATTTAAACAAAATCGTAAACAAGATGATTTTTCTAGAAAATATTTTAATCATAAAAATTTAGCAAATTGAAATTTTCTCAGCTTAAAGAATCAAAAGTCAGGTTAAATATTTCACTTGTGTTTTTCAAAATTATTCATTTCAAAATTTTTCAAGTAAAATTAAAATATAAAAAATAATCGTTTCCGAAAATATCATGAACAATTAAGAAGATATTTACTATATTTATATACAAAATCAAAATTTTAAAATATCTTAAACAAAAATTTCAAATTTGAAGACTACTAAAAATGATAGTACATTATCTCTATTTTAATCAATTTGAATGTAGAAATGTGATAGTTACATTTAGACAGCACCCTTCTTGGAGATATATTTAGGTAAAGTATTGTTGAGGATACCTAAATAGCAAATAGTATAATAAATAAGTAAATTACTTGGGAAAGATCGTCATGACAAACGGGACGATCTATGGGAACTCGGAGAAGAAAACGTAAGTAAAAAGAAAGAAAAATCAAATAAAAGAAAACAAACAATGAATTAAAACAAAGTTCATTGTTAATTAAGGAGTACAAACGAAGTAGGAATTTCAAATTCCAGAAAAAAAATATGGGAAAAGCCGTATCTTGTCAAAGATAGCGAAATGGCAGGAAAAGTCGGCACAACACGAAAAGGGAAAAACAGGACATATCTCGAAATCCGTCAGAGATAATGCTGAAATAGCGGAGAATACAGAGGAAAAAGAAAATGGAAAACAAAATTATCTCAAGTACCACAAATGGGGCAAGCTATAAAATGGAAGACACAGAAGTTAGAGCTAGTTAGAAAAGAGTTAAAAAGTAGTTAAAAAGTTATAGTTAAAAGGAGAGTTAAATTTAGAGAATCGAAAGGTGAATAAAAGGAGAATTAACAAGAGAGTTAAAAAGAAAGTGACAGCATAGAACTCGTTGATAATAAATAAATGATTGAGAAAGTAACGAGATAAATTGCTTGATTTCGGTAGTTAAATTTTAATTGACTTCTGATATTCGTGAATAACAATAACAAATCCCAACACTATATTAAAGTTTATTGATATCACAGCCAAAATACAAGTTAAATCAAATAAAATATAAAATAATCAAAATTATCTTTCATATGATTAAATAATTCATAATCGATATTTATCACAATGGAATATATTAGTATATTTTCACAGATGTATTAATTTTCTTAAAAATATTTATTTGAATTTTTCAAAAAAAGTCAGAAATTTTATCTTTTAATTCATATTAAAAATGCGGAAATCGGAGTATAGTGAATCGACGGTCACCTCTAAGGACATACAAGTATTGGTGTGTTACGAGTGAGGAAAGCTTATGTAGCGGTATGTGTCATCCCGTGGACTCTTTCGCTCTATTTAAATTCCCTTCGAAACCGTGCATAACTATGTATTTGACAACTAAACGCCCGAAACAAGCGACTGTGGTACTGCGATTTAGTGGCACCGGTTAGAAAAGGGTGAGCCCCATAATATGAACTGCTAATGTCCTAGCGTGCCTCTGGGTTCACGGGCTTACTGTAGAATGTGAAGTGCCCTATTTCCTTCTATCCCCTCATCAAAATGACCTTGATACTAACTCTCTGTCTGATTCTCGTCTGTGGTTTCTGTGTCAAAAAGTTTAAAGAAATGAGATGGAATAACAATGGAAAAAATGAGTCGGAAAATGTGAAAATAACATCATTACTGCTCAAACGTGACATGAACTAAAAATAATAATTGGATGAGTTAAAATCTAACATACTACGGGTAATATACAGATTGACATCATGAGCATTAAATAATAACCGAAAATCAAAGCGTTCATAAATAAGGTCGTCAACAGTCATCTCATAAATGTTTATCCACCTTGATGTTTCTTGCTCAACTCATTAGCCTTGAAATCCAACTCATCCCCATGTCAGCCTCCTCTCAGCATGACTGCCCATCTAAACTTCAATCGGAATAATTTGACATCCATCTGGAAACTATAATTTTTCTAGGAAATGACAACCAACCCGCCTACCAGAGCCATACTGAAGCCATTTTTCTTTTGCGCGGATAAGAACATGATCATCAAGACCCTGCAGACCAAAATAGGGTTACTGAAAAGTAAGATCGACCGGCTAGAGGGAACTTGGTTTTCCCCGTCTCAGATGAAAGAAGTTCAAAAGAAATTGTTCCGAAGTTTAATTGAGGAGAGCCGGCTGCAGAGGTTATTATTAAAAGAACAGTCCGAGGCGCTGCACAAGGTATATGTGCAAGCGACAATAACGAAGAAAATCGTCAACATCCCAATAGCGGAAGCGGATAATTCTCAAGATTTCTGATGCCTGAACTAATGCTTACAATATCTTTTTTTTTACAATATCTTGTTCTTCGTTGGCAACTTCTTCTTCTGCCCCAATCCCGGCCAAAACAAGCATACTTCTAGTGGCAGAATCACTTATTGATTTTAGCGCGCCCACCCGGTACACAGGCCCAAGGGGAGCAGTTAATCGAAGGCCAGTAGGAATGCGAAGAAACAGGCAAGAAAAGCTGTCTCTCTAAACCAATTGTGTGCCATTATCGACCCTCCGGAGCCTACTTTAGAGCTCCCGGAAGATGCATATCTACTATCGACAGAGAACAATCAATTCGAGTTAGACGCCAAGCTGGCCGATATAAAACAAAATGGGTCGTGAAGCACTCTCGATCATTCTGGACAATCCGAGAGTGTCTGTTACATCTTGAATTGTATTTGTGACTACCATTTTTTAAGTTAAATGAAACAGGAGCAACAGGGGTAATTAGTAGAATTGTGGTTGACGTGACGAATATTACCACATTGAGATAAAGGGCGATTAACTAACTCGACCTTCTTAACGGCTGTCGATAACCCACTTGAAATCTAAAGGGGAGTAGTTGTAAGGCAGCAGCTCAGGTGCCCCCTGTTTTTCAACGACGGTCTACAATACCAACATGGCGGTTGTCATGGGTACACTGATCGAAAGTTCGAAAGTCATTGGCGTCTGTTAAAGAGCCAAGACCCTTCAACTACTATATTTATCTGCTACCTAAAAGTCAACACAAATATGAAAACTGTACTTATCGGTTGAAAAGCCATAGTATTTAGGTTTTAAGAAATAAATTGAGAAAGTTTAATTTCGGGTCTATTATCGATAAAGAATACAATTTCGTCAATTATTTATTTTTTAATTGTGTTTTATTGATCAGAAATAATTTTTATTTACGTGTATTAGGAAATCATTTTTATTGATTAGTATTAAGAAAATTTACAAAGAATACATTAGGCAGTTTCAGTAAGAATGAAAAATATGTTCCACATAAGTTATGGACCTACATCATCTAGTATAAATAACAATAAAATTGGAAATAACTTGTTAATTTTAAACATACAGTCTCTCATGTCTTTCACAATTATGTTAAATTAAAATGTCGGTGACCATATTTTTATGACTATAATTTTGAATCAATCAATGCAATTTTTTCTATTAAATTATTGAATATTTATTGACAAGAACTTTTTCAAGTATGATTAAATAGTACAATATTTCAACTTTCAAATATATTGTTAAGTAAATTAGCTGTATTATATCTTATGTGAAATTATTTGATGTCGGTGACATTTAACCTTAATTAGTTTCAATGAATGAATAAAACAATTTTTCATGAAACTATTAATTTTATTTGTTGTAATTGTAGTAGTAGGATATGTCACCACTGGCACATGTCACCTCTGGCACACCCCTCCCCCTTCCCAAAAATGAAATTTTTTTCTAAGTCTAAAAGTACAATTTTTCCCAAGGTCATTTAAACAAAGACATTATGCCTCATCAAGGTCATTAAAACAAAGACCATGACTCATTCAAGGTCATTAGACGACTCACCAAGACCATATTTTTAAGTTCAAGCTCACTGGATGACTCATCGAGACCATCGAAACAAAGACATGACACATTCAAGGTCATTGGATGACTCACCAAGGACATTTCAAGGTCGTATGACTCGTCCAAGGTCATTCAAAAGGTCACATGACTCATCACGATGACTCATCAAGGTCATATTATTATTTTTAAAAATTTTATTATTATTTTTCAAAAATATTATTAAGTGTGCTAGCGGTGCCCTACTATTTGGCATGCCATCATTTTATTTCATCGTTCGATAGCTTATTTTGAAGCTTAGTGCAAGACCTTTCGAATGAGCTATAGAAGTTATCATCATCATTATTATTGGTAAAGTTATTAACATTTTCCCAAGACCATTTTCAAGGTCATTTGACTATTTTATTATTATTTTTAAAAATATTATTTTTTTTCAAGGTCATATTTTAAAATTTAAATTTGCAGAGTTCCCGCCAACAAACAATTTTGGACGATAGCTCATTTTAAAGCCCAGTTCAAGGCCTTTCGAAAGAGCCATATATCCTATTATTATCATTATTATTTCTAGAGATATTATTATTATTATATATATATATATATATACTCCGAGTTTGTCCGTCAAAATATTCTGTCCCCCTATGGGTATTGTTCACAATTGTATTATTACTTTCAAAGATATTCTCAAGCAAGGGTACTGATCACATCTCACAATGTTATTATAATAATAATTATTATTATTAATATTATTACTATTATACGCTCAACACAAGGGTATTATTAAACAAATCAACAAAACATACATTTATTTAAACAATTAAATAATTTAAAATTAACAAGGGTAATCTAAATATTGATGTACTCATATTTGCAGCAATATTGTTTGAAATTGGTAACGTTGAATTGTTTTTCAGATATTCTATTGATCCTTTGATTGTTTGAATTTCGCTTAATAATAATTCAATCTTTCTTAACAAATGATCATGCTTCTTATCAATAATTTTAATATTCTTTTTATTTTTAACAATAGAGTTATTGAAAACTTCGATTATTTTATTTTTTCAAGCTGATATTATTATTATTTTTTTCAAGGTCATATTATTATTTTTCAAAATATTATTATTTTCAAGATCATATTTAAAAAAATTTAATTTTCAGAGTTCCCGCCAATGGATTTTATTATTTGATAGCTCATTCGAAAGGTATTTGAGAGGTGACTATTTGAGACCATCAAAAGTTTATGGTGAACCTTCTGTTGGGCTAGAACTGATTCCTAGACCCAAAATACTGATTGTGACTGAAACGTGTAGGTACACAGCAAGTAAAAAGCACCAAGTATAGTTAAATATTAAAAACCACACCAAATAAACAATAGTAATTAAAGGAAAAACAACAAAAACCTAAAACACAGAAATTAAATAAAATTCATACAGAAGCAAGAAGTTATATAAAATTTAACCCAAAAATAGCCAAATAAACATAGAATTACAAAAAGCAAACTCGAGTAACTTAAAAGATGGTAAAAATAGCAAAAAATTCCAGAAAAACCCAGAACATTCTATAAAAATGGCGATGGCCATCATAAAAACTATCTTAAACAATAAAATTTAGAAAAATAAATAAATTATTATTAAAAATAAAATTTCTTAAAAAGAAATTCGTAAAATATCAGGTAAAAATAAAAATTAAATTAAAAGTAAAATAGAATGTTCTGGAACCGTTCCAAATCCATCATGGACGGCAAATTAACGAAAAATAATTAAAAAATAAAATTTTAAAAATAAAAACAAAAATTATGGCACAAAAATTGCCATTAAAAATAGCAAAATCGTAAAATAGAAAATTCTGGAATAAAAAGAATTCGAGTTTGTTTTAATGCATCAATACATACACGTGTACAAAATAGGTATATATACCGACGCATTTTAGTCACAATTAATCATTTTGTTTATGCCAAGATTTTTGTCATTGAAATCGGAAAATCTTAGTAAGTGTCTTTGATTGATATTTGATGTTAGAGTAATTGATCATTATTGACAATTTTCGATCTTAATTGTTTTAAATTTTTTTTTCTTTTTATTTTATCATGCTCATTTATCCGTGAATGTAAGAAGGATCAGCGGCGTATTAATACGTTTACGTCTCCGATCAGCCCTACATTCGGGAGAACATAAAATCTACTGCAATCAGCTCACATGAAAACATGCAATATATCCTATATAGTTTTTTGTGTTCGGTCATCGGAGGTCGGCCACTTCATGGTTCTACCAGGGAGTTGCGTCGATAAAACCCCTCCGCTATGGCTCATATATTTATTTATTGGTCGACAGAAATGTTTCGGCTTAACAAAACAGTAGGGCTTGTCGTAGCGGTCACAGTGAGGCCGTGTAAGCAAGCATTCTTCCCGAGTTCAAATGCACTACATAATTAAAATCCACACTAAAAATCTCACACATCGTTTTACCTTAGGATCATAATTGAGTAGAGCTCAGACCTAAATTAAACACTTGTAGTCGGTTGAACATCATTAAAACTGCGTTATGCTTATATGTTTGTCGAACCTCATTGATATATATGTAAATACAATTCTTAATAGTAGTATAACTTTTCTTAAGAGTAAATTCATAATTTTTCGTAAAGAAGTTCGGCAAACATGAGGCACAAGAGCAATTATGAACTTAACACTAAACCTTATAATTCAATGTTGATTAGCGAAATGCTCCCAAAAATTTGGAATGACGATTTTAATTTGTAAATATTAAATTTTAACAGTACTAAACTTCTGAATCGTAAGAATAATTTTATATCATTCGAAGGTTATAATGCAAGAGTAGGAGATACTCAGAATGTATAAAGAATAATCTCATATAAACCCTGGAAATGTCAGGAATACAGGTACCGAACCCATCAAACGCAAAATGATTATATGTTAAACTTACGGATAGTTAGTAATATTAATCCGAACGTAAGAATGAAGGGAGCGTATATTATCTCTATATCGTTTCATGAGTAAGATAACTTTTGGTGACAGCGATAAATTGGTTCGTTAAATGAGAGTCAAATAGAAAACCGAATTAAAAACTTAATCAAATATTTTCCACTTACCCTATTTAGGAAAAATAATAACTTCCAATGAATACAATGCAAAATTTGTATTATTAAATAAGAACAATGGATGATAAAATATATAGTTGATTATTCCCATGATTTTATTCAGATATCCGAAATGAATTTCAAACGACTAGACATAGAATAATTGAATTAACAAAATATCATTACCCTATCAAATAAAATCAATATAAAGGCTGCACATATATATAAGAAATCAATTTGTTTTTATCAGGAATTGGACTATTGTTGCGAGGCAGAGCCCATCTCCACCATAATTATTATCGTAGACTCTATTTACCAAATAAATACTCTTCCTTTTGAAACGTTTGGTTCCAATGATAATCACAAAAATACCGAGTTCTACATTTAACAGATCAATTCTCGGCGATTTCGACACCCGGTGGATCCCTGAAGTTGTAAATTTCCAATTCGGATCTCCTTCCGTTAAAAAGGCATGCAAAGGTTAAGACCACTATATCACAAGCCACATAGATAATGCGAAAGTTATAATTGAGCATTTGGATTTTCTCCAAGAATATCAACAAAAATGTTAGAATCACGTATTTGGTCCAATACATTGGGCATTTACATTTCTTCTCTGGAAACGTTACGTCGACAGGAGTAGCTGCATAAACCAATCAGAATTAGACAAGTAGGACTGTCTCCATGACATTAGCTATGAGTTGAGAAATCATTGACAGAATTGCCAAGAAAACATACAACCGCGACTGCCATGAGTAACCGCATGCTTATACGCACACCCGGCTGAATCAGTAGATTTTATGCTCTTTAAATTATTGATTTGTTAGAGCTTTCCAAACTGCACGAAATATGCAACTTAAGGGCATATCAATCGTACCAATGAACAGGTGGGTATAATTAAGCGGTTTTTATTTACTTTTAATTTCTACATTAACAATAAACTTTTGACAATAATATTTTTCAAGCTTCTGATTTAATAAGAAATTGTTATATTCTTACAATCCTTAATTTATTTAATAACCACATTTATTATGTATTTATTAATTACATAATAAGAATATCAATTACTAGAAACCTTCGTTGGTATTGAATAATTTGTGATGTCGAAATACCGAAAACATCTTTACCATTTTTCTATAATTAGTATAATAACATTTTAAATTATCTAAAATCGAATATAAGAGTAGATGATATTTATAGAGAGTGAAGTATCACTTTGCATAGGCTTTGGGAATGGAAGGAATAAATAGGCCCCACTCCTCAAATACCAGAGTAATCACATGTTAGACTTAGTTACAAAATGGCATTAATCTGAACGTAGTGGATATTAATTCTATGTTATCCTATAGGTAAATTCACATTTAACTACTAATTGTATAAAATTTACTAAATGAAAATTAGCTGGAATTAAATTTTTTTTTGTTTGTTTGTTTGGTCTGAAATTAATTGCGAGTATATACATGCGTTGCCCACACAGTACGAATTACAGCTTTAGTCTGTCAGCAATGGATAGGGGCTATACAATTGTGATACAGTCCTAAATAAAGAAATATTAGGGGAAAGAAAATTAAGAGGATAAATGTATTTACCTCAAGTAACAACATATCCTGGAGAAGAGTTTAGTATGTGTTGAGGTACGAATGTATCCGAACCTGCGATTTTTTTTTTTTTTTTTTTTTTTCTTTACTTCGTTTACCTCAAAGTTAATGGTATATTTCAAGTAGAAATGTCACAATCAGATGAATCCAACAGTGAACACGCCTACGAGCAAATGATCACGCGGCTCAGGATCCGATATATTTGGCAGCAGATCCACAGGTGGAGCCAGGGACGGGATTTAGACTGTTCCGACCAGGTCATTCGAAGTGGCCCAGAACCCAATGCCCCGGTGTGGGTGAAAACGGAGGCAACCAATAATGTCCTGTTTGAAGCCCGCGACCAAGCGGCCTACGAAGTAGAAGAGGCCCAGAGGCGGTTGAAGAGCTTGGAACTCCAGCTCAAGGCCAAAGTGATGGGAGTAACTCCGGAGGAACTGGAGGAGATAGACACCCCCCCACGAAAACGAGGGAGGCCACGGAAAAACCGGATCTGATCCGTCGATTGAAAGGGATTATGCGATCGGTCGGGTCTTGTGACCTTGCAATGTAGTGAATACCTTTGTTTTACTGACCTCGTGGCATCATATTGTATTTAATATATTTGTTTATCGTGTTTATGACATGTAATCATTTTTATTATTAAACTTTTATACATCTTACTGTAACTGATACAATGTTTATTATTAAATTTTCATATCGTAAATCTCGTTATTCATAGGATAATAATCTATTTTTTTTTTTGGGAGGTCATCTCTTATTACCCATGACATAACAAACAAAAATTCATTACTCTTATGTGCATAAAGACGAAAGGTGAAGTTTAACGCCATTTCCTTTCAGTGTACCAGTTACTGGAAAACCTTCGAAAAGATCGAGAACAGGCACAACAGCAGTCCGAGCACCTCCGAAGTCGAGTGGAAAAGCTAAAAGTCAAGTGCCGAGAGCTCGAAGGCACTTGGTTTAGTCCGGCCGAAATGAAGAAACGGACGACCCACATCGTACAGCTTCAAACTCAGGCGGAACAAGACCAATTGGAGATCCGAGCGCTGAAGTTGCAAGTACGCTCACTCGAGAGTAGATTAAATGAAAATTACATCCAAGACACGCTCCGAGAACAGATTCGCCCACTCCCGGTGGAGCTGGAAAAAATATACCCCCCAGTCCAGGCAAGCAAGCCGAAACGGAAACGGCTGGGGCGAAACGCTCGGGATCGATTGAAGAGGGCCTGGCTGGCCGAGCAAGCAAGATCGAAGGAGCCGACAGCCAATCCACGACCTGAAGAAGAGTTGAGAGTGTGACCCTCCTGGATTAAAGCCAACGCTGTAATACTGTGTCGATTAAATAAATGTCTGATGGATGTATGAATTAATTTTGTGATTGCCTAGAACAATGCGGTAGACATACCAGAGTTTGGGAAAACAATCGCGATAAGGGACCAAAATAAATCGGACACTTGCCTTCTATCGGCCGTCCGTGGACCCACTGAGTACTTGACAATTATAGTGCTTTGAAGGCGCTCACTTTTTGCAAGTACTCAACCCCTTGGTACAGTACCAACGTTGATTGCTCAACGGGTACCAAGAGGAACGTAATGTTGTATTCTGGGTTACGCTGGTAACAGCACTTAAACCTTCGACCACCTGTAACCCACCATACAAATTTGGGGGCTCAGCCGGGATTTGAAAATTTAATTGGTGAAAGAACCCGAGAATAGATATAATGGAGAGAGTAAAGGCTGATATAAAGTGATATGCATTCAAGAACGGGAAAATTGTTTTCCCAAACATTTAAACTTAGTACATGGATGTATGAATATGATAAAATGTATGTGGAATGTCTAAATGAGTGATGGAAGTTTTGAAGTTTGCCAACATAAGAATATACTGAAAGTGAGTATGAGAACACTGTACGAATAGCGTAGTAATAGAATGAATGATGACAAACGAAAATTAAAACGAAAACAAAAATATAATAAAAAATTGTAAATATTAACGATTAATAAAATGTAAATATA